>JAEANM010023725.1:0-11306 GCA_017656035.1 Myanophis thanlyinensis
AAAGCTAGGCCAAGCGACCAGTCACACAGAATAAAACAAAAAGTAAAGTAAAAATAGTCAATTCCTAAGTGTAGACAATTCCCAAATGCAACGTTTTCTCTGATGTTCACAAATGCTCATCTAATGATCTCCCATTATGTGACAGTTTGTGAACATCAGAGAAAATACTACTGCATTTAGGAATATATTATATTTTAAAGATTTACTATTTTTTGGTTTCTCCGTACTTAGGAATTTCCCATTTCTGTACCTAGGTCAAGCGAGGGACAGTTTTAGAAGAAAATTGGAACATTTAATGCAATTTATATATTTAAATTGGATTACAGGTAGGCCCTTTAAGCAAGTGGTCAAAGTTACAACAACAGAAAGCCCCCCAAAAGGGGCTTATGACTCAGTTTTGAAGTTCCAACATTACTCCCCCCTCCTCCTCCGTGGACACATGGACCACATTTTGGGCTCTGGCCAACTGCCACTCACTCACAGCCACTGGTGGCCTCTTAAAATCCCACGATCCCCATTTACGACTTTTTTTGGGGGGGGCTAAAACGATGGATTTGCTTTTTACCACCGCTGTAAAAAAAAGATTTTAAAAGCAAGGTCCGGCCCCGTGGGGATCCATTTTACAACCTACGGCCATCGTTGCCGGGCACAATTACAGTCGTAAGTCGAGGACTCGGTGTCGAGATCTGGCAAGCGCCGAAGCTCCATTTCTTAGGATGTTAAATTGGGATTTCCTGCCTTTCGGTACCTCTTCGGCACCCAGGCCATTCTGCGGTTTGCGAACTAAACGCACCCCTCTCTTCTTTTCCTCTTTGTGCATTGCAGGGACCAACGAAATCATGAAGATGATCATAGCCAGATCTTTGTTACAGGCGTGAGTGTCCTCCGGAGCTGGTCATCGGCCTCGACATGTGTCACGAGCTGCTTTGGGGGGGACACCCCAATTGGGAAGTGGAGAAAGCGAAGCATTTTTCTCAGCCTTGTGACCTAAACTCCAGATTTTGCGACAGGCACAGGCTGGCAGAGCTGGAAAGACACGACAAAGGCGGGCTGGTCTCAATCGATGCTTTTGTCTGCAAAGTGCCAACATTGAACATCTGCTTCCCACGGCTGGTTGAAATTCCTGCGCATGGGAGTTATGCACCAGCCTCCATCACCATGAGTTCCCGGCATCCCAGCAGCATCTCCTGGGAAGAATATAATCCATTCTGAAGTTCCCATCTTAGGCTTGGAAAGCTGTCCGTTTTCTTCTTAATGTGTACTTCTCTCCAGAAAAAAAAGGAGGAGTTGATTGCCAAAGGACAGAAATCTCTCTCTCTCTTTTTTTTTTTCTCCAATCTTTAACACGGAGAGAAAGTCTTGCCACGGTTCTCGGTTGTCGATTTTCAGCATCGTGAATTTTTATTTTTTTTAAAAAAAAAATAAACTTTTCGCCATCGTGTTAGTTGGCCACGGGAAAGCCAACCAGGAACTTGTTTGTTGATTTGCGTCAGAAGCATCCCGATCAAAATAAGACGTGTGATTGTACCCTGCACGATTTAAAAATATATTTTAAAAAATCAAATTGCAAGATTAAAAAATGCACCAGCTAAAAACGAATCTTTGCTCAGAGGGAACGGCAAACCGCGGATTTATTGCCTTCCGAATGTTGGAATCAATAAACGCCTTCGTGGTTTCTCGTCTTTCGCATCGTTTTTGGCGTGTTCAGCCAGAGAGGATTTTAATCCTGCCGCCTTGTGGCTTGTAAAAAGACAGCTGGACATTTGAATCCATCGTTATTTATTTACTTAGGAAATTTACAATGGCGCCTATTCGCACGTGGTGCCACTCAAGGCCGCTTACAAGAATATATAAAAACATCATATAAAAAAGCAACAAAAACTAATAAAAGAGTGGATCCTATAATAAATTAATAAAATAATATAATAAAATAAACTCCCATCCTGGCGAAAACACATCACATGATCCATCCAATGGGCTCCATTCCGCTCTGCGTTCCCCATGACCGCTGGTAGAACTGGTCTTCAGCGCTTTTGTATTTAGAGTGGGGGGCCATTCTAATCTCTGGGGAAATGATGTTCCAGAGAGAAGGAGCCACCACGGAAAAGGCCCTTCTGGGTCCTGCCATGTGTATCTCCCTAGGGCCGTGATGGCGAACCTATGGCACGGGTGCCACAGGTGGCACACAGAGCCATCTTGCTGGGCACACAAGCTATCTGCCAACTTACCTCCAGCTGAGCACGTACATGCGATTGCACATGCATGCATGCACGATTTCAGAGACCCAGCTGGTCTTTGGGCTTCCGCTGTGCACATGCACAATTGCAGCAGGAAATCCAGCTGATCTTTGAAGCTCTCCTGCACACGCGCACACAATTGCTCATGAGTGCCTGTGCGCAGCATGCATGCATTGCACATGCAAAAGCTGCATGCATGCACAGATGGTGCAGTTGCACATGCCGAGCACATGGAGGGAGCCGCAAGCAAGTGCGGCTGGCACGTGCAAAGCACGTACTTTTCGGCACTCGGTAAGTAAAAGGTTTGCCACCACTGTCCTAGGGGATGGCCACCATTTTGACGTGTTTTGACCTCGGTACCGGCAGACACTCCTGGAAGAGGGGGAGCCCATGTTTGGTTTTTGGCTGTGGCTTTTGCAAGCAGCCGAGTCTGCCGAGGTGGAAGGGAGGTCCCAATGAAAATGAAAATTAAAAAAAATGCCACGGATTTGCAGAGGAGAAGGTTTGGTCTTTGACCCAGATGAGTCAACGAGTTGCTTGGATCGATATAGCTGCCTTTCTGCGGGTGAATCCATAGATGGACGCACCCCAAATACAGAGAAAGTGCTCCGTGGGGAAAATAAATCAATATAGACCTCGGCTTAACGGCCAGAATTGAGCCCAAGATTTCTGTTGTTAAGGGAGACATTTCCGAAGTGAGTTTTGCCCCATTTTACGATTTTTTTTTTGCCACAATTGTGTGATTAAGTGAATCACTGCAGTTGTTGTCTGTGGAGATTGTCCACCATTCAAGTCACGGTTGTCCCAAAGGTGCTTATTTATTTTCCAAGAGGCAACTGGACTTTCTGGTTTGTCTTTGAAGACATTTCGCTTCTCATCCCAGAAGCTTCTTCAGTTCTGACTGACTGGATGGTGGAGGGTGTAAGTCGGAGCTGAGGAAGCTTCTGGGATGAGAAGCGAAAGGTCTTCAGAGAAAAAACCAGACCGTCCAGTTGCCTCTTGGAAAAAAACAAAACAAAAGCGCCTTTCGGGATACTGCAGCCGTTAAAGTTAGTAACATGGCCGTTAAGCGAATCCGGCTTCTCCGTTGACTTTGCTTGTCAGGAGGTCGCAAAAAGAGATCGGAGGACCCTCAGATACAGAAACGGTCATAAAGATGAATCCATGGCCGAGGGTCTGAATTTTGATCATTTCGATCATGGGGATGCTACAAAGGTGGGAACTAAAAAATAAAGGCTTTTTTTCGGTGCCGATGTAACTTCAACGGTCGCTAAACTGACGGTTGTAAGTTGTGGACTCTCTGTACTGGATGAAAATCTTATTTTTTGGGTATGTGTGTATGTGTGTCTAGACTGTTGGAGGCAAAGATGCTGACTAAACCCCTTGGAGAGGGTTATAAGGCATTGTGAAGCGGTATATAAGTCTAATGGCTACATATAGATAGACTAAAAATTAAAAAAAATTAAATTTTATAATTTTATAATTGCTAACTATTTAATTTTAGATTTTCTAACTGTTGTTCGTCACTACTTTTTTAGATGGTTCTACACCGCCCCAAGTCCCTCGGGAGAGTGGCGGTTTAGAGATTTAAATAATAAAATTAATAATAATAATAATAGGTATGTATAATTGCTTTTTGTAGGTATAATTGCTTTTTGTAGATATAATTGCTTTTTTTTAAGGAGTATAAACAAAAGCAATACAAAATATGAGGAAATAAGATCAAAGAAAAGTGCCAGAAGAAAGTAAATCACAGAAAGAAACGATTTGTGAATTTGACAGTTTGACAGGAGGGATTGGATTTATGATCAGATTAAAGATAGATAGGATGTAATCAGCATTGGGTGTAATTGTCACAGTTTGAATGAAAATGGGAGGCCATTTCTTTTGTAAATTTCCCCCCTTCTTTTCCATTTTCTTTCCCCAACGATTCGCAGCCGCAGTTCCAACACGTGTCTGGGCGAGACACGCTTTCTGGGCTGCGTTCGCACGTTCAGCTTCCCGCTCCTTCGCCTCATTTGTTTTTTGTTTTTTTTCTGAGGGGATGGGGAGGAAAGGCGGGGATGGTTATGTGTGCGAATCGGGATTTTTCGTGTTTTCAGCCAGACCGAGCCGGAGTGGGGGGGGCAGGGGGGGGCAAGAGGGCTCCTGAGCATGTACAGAGCGGGCACAGGTGAAGCAGCAGCGGCTGCGGCGCGGGGGCGGGGCGGGAAAGAGCGACGGGCACGGCGTCCAATGGGCGCGAGGGGCCGGGCGCGGCCTCGCGCGGCCGGGCGCCCGCCTACCCCCGCCGCCGTCCAATGGCGTGGCTGCGCCTGGCCCGCCCTCCTCCAATGGGAGGCGCCTCCGCCCGTTAACTGGTCGCCCGTGCGTGGGAGCCGGAGCGGCCGGGCGGCGGGACGGGGCCAGCCGGGCGTCGTTCGGCCATGTGGAGCTGCGCGGGGCGCCGCCGTCGCCGGCTGCTGGCGGGCCTCTTCGTGCTGCTTCTGGCCGCCGTCGCCATCCGCAGGTGAGGCAGCCTGAGAGGGAGGGGGCGTGGCTCCGGGCCCCGCCCCCCCAGGCCGCGCTCTGGCCCCGCCCCCTCGGAGGGACCCCCCCCCACATCTCCTCGCAGCCCATCTCCCCAGGGGTTCCCCAACCCATCATCCCCTCCCTGCAGCTGCCTTTCCCCTCCTCTCTCCTAAAACCGTTGTTCTTTCCTTCCCCCCCCACCAACCAGGGATGCTGAGGCTGCCCCCCATCATCCCCAGCCACCGCCCTCTGGCCCACGTGTGCCGACCACCAGGCCCATCATCCACAGCCAGGGGGGGCTGGACGATTAAAACAAATGGAGGTGGGGTAAGGCGACCTGTCCACTCTCCATCCCTTCACCTCCCATATCCCCTTAGGAGACCCAGCCCATCTCCCCAGGGGTTCCACAACCCATCATCCCCTCCCTGCAGCTGCCTTTCCCCTCCTCTCTCCTAAGACTGCTGTTCTTTCCTTCCACCACCACCCGCCACCAACCAGGGATGCTGAGGCTGCCCCCCATCATCCCCAGCCAGTGCCCTTGGCCCACGTGTGCCGACCACCAGGCCCATCATCCACAGCCAGGGTGGGGGGGGGCTGGACGATTAAAAAAAATGGAGGGAGGTAAGGCGACCTGTCCACTCCCCATCCCTTCACCCCCACATATCCCCTTTGAAGACCCCTCCCCATTTGCAAAACGAGACCCTCCACCTCCATCATCCTTTGCTGTGCCAGGACTTTGCAAGCTCTCTTTTACACACATGCACACACAGACACACACAGATGTATATAAAGGTGCATGGCTATAATTTAGGGCAGACTCTTTTCCCACCCACCTACTGCACCCCCAGAAAAAAAAAAGTGTCTTTATTTGTGTTCCTTCTTTGCAAGCCTCTTTCCAACTTGCCTTGGCACCCCGTCCCATCCCCAGCGACCGCAGGCGCCCGTTTGCAAAACGTGGGGATGCTGGATTCTGATACCAGGGAGAAGCATGTCGGAAAGAGAGGACCTGCATCCCACCCAGCCTGGGGTTGTCTGGCTATTTTGGGTAGAAACACCCCACCCCACCCCCACCCCTCATTTCTTCCTTTCATCCTTGCACCGCACCTGTTGTTTTAGAGAAAGACTGACTGGCAGAGCTGTCAGTTAATGGCAGGCAACTGTGTTTGTTTTCTGTTGCCATTTCGGTTGCAAAGGAGATGCGTTGCCCAACGCAAATAAGCAACGGTTGCAACAAACGAGAAGTCCGACGAGTTGGAGCACCGCCTGCCTCTTAATAAATAAGACCTTAAGAAGTCTTAACTCTGTTAATGATAGCGATAACAATGACAGTAATAGATTTGGAGCCTGTCTTGATTTATTCATTGGATTTTTTTTCAACCTTCCTGTATGACTTTATAAGTAACTCAAGGTGGAAAACATTCTTAATACTCCTCCTTCCTCCTGTTTTTCCCACACGACAACCCTGAGAGGAAGGTTGGGCTAAGAGAGAGAGAGAGTGATTGGCTCAAAGTCACCCAGCCAGCTTTCATGTCTAAGGCGGAACTAGAACTCGCCATCTCCTGGTGATTGGCTTGATGTCACCCAAACAGCTTTTATGTCTAAGCTGGAACTAGAACTCACCATCTCCTGGTGATTGGCCCAAAGTCACCCAGCCAGCTTTCATGTCTAAGGCAGAACTAGAACTCACCATCTCCTGGTGATTGGCCCAAAGTCACCTAGCCAGCTTTCATGTCTAAGCTGGAACTAGAACTCTCCATCTCCTGGTGATTGGCTTGAAGTCACCCAGCTAGCTTTCATGTCTAAGGCAGAACTAGAACTCACCATCTCCTGGTGATTGGCCTGAAGTCACCCAGCCAGCTTTCATGTCTAAGGCAGAACTAGAACTCACCGTCTCCTGGTGATTGGCTTGAAGTCACCCAGCTGGCTTTCATGCTCAAGGTGTGACTAGAACTCGCAGTCACCTAGAGATTGGTCCAAAGTCACCCAGTCAGCTTTCATGCCTGAGGTGGAACTAGAACTCACAGCCTCCTGGTTTCTAAGCTAACACCATCCCCAAACTGCCTTTCATTTTTATACATAAGGCAGCAAACCTAACATGCTTGCCACCTATTTTTCGCACAACGACCGTGTGAGGCAGATCAGACTGATCCAAGAATGCCTGGCTAAGGTTGCTATGTACATTTTCCCCGTTTCTTCGTGTCCTTCTATTGGATGGACAGCACTGCCCGCCTCATGACCTGCTTACTTAGATAAAGCTGGTGTTGTTTTGTAAATAATTCCATGCAATTTGCTGAGAAATTCAAAAAAAAAATCTCATATTGCTTGCAAAAGAAGGGAAGCCTCAGTGTCCTGGGAATTAACCCCATGGTAGTTCTTTATGCTGGTAAAGGAAAGACGGTGAATCTGAACAAATGTTCTTCTCTGATGTTTGTACCGTAGCAACGTTCATGCCGGTCTCATCTTACCGCTACTACATAAATACACACCAGGTCATCTTACACCATCCTGTTGATTTCCGTTGCCACGCCTGCAGAACGTATAATGATATTGCCAGATTCTCTGCAGCAGAACGCCTAAATTCATCAGAGAATGGCTTCTAGCTTAGGCTTGGGTCTGAACGGTATAAACTAGATTTCCATGGGCACCTGGTTTATTGTATTCAGGCGCTCTGAAACTTAATACAAATAGTTTTTCCGCTTGCTAACTTTTTATGCTCCTTTCTTGCTTGTTAAAAGCTTTTGTTCCGTATATTCAATTTTGTGCATCTTTTATACCTCGTAGCTTTTTTTATAACTTATTTAAATTCAGTTTTTATATCCGTTATATGAGGCTTCCTTTTAAGGGCTGTATCCTAACCCCTTATGACGATCTAGGGCTATAATAAAAATGGACTTCCTTTGACAAAGGAAGGAAAAAGTGATTGAGCCTACTATTCCTTTGCTTGCAAGTTGCCAAAAGATTAATTTTGGAGGCTGCCTCTCTGATGATTTTTCAAGCGCTATAAGGTCTGATACAGTTTTTTGTAGAGCTGAGCAGCAGATGTGTATATTTTAAATTGTGTTTTAATTGCTTCCTTCTCTGTGGCCAAATAGAGGAAGACAGAAACAGGTTATCCATCATGAAGTGCAAATCAAGAGCTATTTTCCTAGTGGAGTCACTCTTAATTTGTTCTCAAATTAGTTTCATACCTACTTAACTTCGTTCATGTGGAGACTTCCCTGTTGGAATATGTGTTTCCTGTGAGTTTTCTAAAAAAGAAATCACACTTGGCCAATAAAGAATTCTGTTCTGTTCTGTTCATTATTTCTTAATTCCTATTCTGTTCCGTTCCATTCCATTCATTCTTTCCTAATTCCTATTCTATTCTATTCTATTCTATTTCGTATGTTCTAGGACTTTCAAGTTTGTATCTTCTTGGGCTTTCAGTTTCTATGTTCTAGGACTTTCAAGTTCACATGTTCTAGGACGTTCAAGTTCGTATGTTCTAAGACTTTCAAGTTTGTATCTTCTCGGGCTTTCAAGTTTGTATGTTCTAGGACATTCAAGTTCGTATACTCTAGGACTTTCAAGTTTGTATCTTCTAGGCCTTAAGGGGGAAAAAAAGAAAGAAAAAATTGTGGTCCACGCGTCCACCTAGTATTCCCTTAAAACCCATGAAAATCAATGTTACTCTTGAGGAAGAAGATGCCCCAAGGCTTCCCAAGGCAAATATGGAATCCCATATCATCTGGAGAACTTTTGCTAGCTCCTCTTGAGACACAAACGTTGTCTGATCTGGAGCTGTCTGTTAACCAACCCAACTATCGTGGTTTGTGGAGCTGTGCAAGATCCAAAACTACTCAGTTGTGGATAATTCAGCAAACTGTGATCAATACGTCACAGTTTAGTGCCACGTGAATTAGGTCTGTCACCAGTTTGTAGGTGGGGTTAAAAAGACCGTTGGTTTTCCACTGTTGGTAAAATACAAGGTGTAGCATCTTTTATCCTTGGATACTGTTGGGCCTTGTTGACTATTTAGCTAGTCCACTACACTAAACCCACACAAACGCACATGTGCACAACACACTAATGAACAGTAGCAACTTGTACAATTTGTGGGTCTTTCTAAAGGTAGATGGGATCTCATGTGGATATGTTACAGCTAAGTATGGCCATGCTTAATCTGAATACAGATTAATAGAATTGGAAGGTCGTCTAATCCAACACCCTTGCTTGAACCGGAGATCCTATACCATTCTGGACAAGTGGCTGTCCCACCACTTTAGGGGTTGTGGCTTCCAATTTGAATTACAGTCGGGAAGCTCTCATGTTTGATAGGACAGAGAAGTTTAGATGATGTCTTCTCCATTCTTTCATCTCCTTCGCCAGTCCCCTGGTTTCGCCTGAAAAAAACTCTAGAAAAGCTACTCTCGGTCATTCGCTTCTCCTCGTTATTCCCGATGACCTGCCTAGAAATCTGATAACGGAATTACAACCAATTTAATCCTGCCAACACAACTTTCCTTAGAAAACAGCTCCAGGGAGTACCCAGGACTTCAGAGTAATTTACAAGCATTAGCTATTCGTTTTCCTCCCAGAATCGCTAAGACAGCATAATTGCAGGTGGAAAATTTGCCCAACTCCTATGTTTTACACATTTTTTGTTGCTCTTTTCTGGAGTTTCCCAAAGTCTCAACATCTTTTTTGTAACGTGGGGACCAAAACTGGATGCAGTACTTTGCGAAATACATCCACACACTGATATTTCTTTTTTTTCTTTTCTTCTTTAGAGAAGTTAATTTTGGGAAATAGGACCTGCATAATCCCTTAACTGGCACAAAACTTTGTAAGGTAGTTTATCTTAAGATCATGGCAGGCATTCTGATGAATTTCTATGTCCTTCAGATCTCCTTGGGCTTAGCTGAAGATGATCTCACATTGTGTTCTTTTTTTTTGGCAAGCACGCTAAAATAAACCAGCCAACCGTAGTTGTGTGAACATGCCACTGAGCTGTTCCACTCATCTGGGGGGCAAGGATCTGCAATGGTTGTGTGCTGTGATACAACAAGGATGGACGTCAAGGAATTTCAGAATGGGCCTACTGAGGTCATTGGACAGTGGGTGAGTATTCTGGGTTCCACCAGAGATGAGTGTAGTCAAAGAAATGGTGTCACTTCCTATGCAATTACGTGCCCACATTTTTCTGTGGGTAAGATGATCAGCACTGAGGAGCTATCACTGGGAAAATCCTGAAGGTTGACGTGGTGCCACTCAAGATAATCCTTGGATGGTCCAGGCAGGTTGAGAACCTCCATTGATTGAGTAATGAAGAGACTGGGCCATCAGACAAAAGATCCAGCTCATTGAACGAGGTGTAGCAAGTTCGTGTGTCTTTGTAGCTCAGGGTGAGATCTCCAAGCTCTGCCTACGAGAAGGTTTGAGTTTCATCTTCACAACTTACAGGGGAGGAGTCCTGCTTCTTCTCAGACAAAGGATCTGAAGGATTATTATTTGAAGGTATCAGGGATACCTCCCAGGAATGCATCTGGAGATTTGGCAAGAGGCCCAGCGCAACAATTCCATTGAATGCTAAGTAGCACATCCCGAAATGAGACGGTAACACAACGTAGGGGTTGGCCGATGTATCTGGCAAGTCCTCCTAGCCTCTGAGTAGGTAATCATACTCCAACCTGTCTCAGTATATAAATAAAGCGAGGATGGATAATGACAGAAGAGCCCCATAACTACGTGGAGAAGGACTTTTGCCCCAATTCTAGTGCAAAAATATGTGTGTGTCCATCTCAAAGTGGAGAAGGTCTTTTTCTATTTCTGGTTCTCTCTCGGGAATTTATCCTGGCCTTTTCAAGACTGGGCTTTCCTGGTGGATCAAGTGAGCTGGTGATTTCATGATGATCAGATTGAATGAAAACAAGGACTAGGGGTGACATGATAGCAATATTCCAATATTTGAGGGGTTGCTACAAAGAAGAGGGGGTCAACCTATTACCCAAAGTGCCAGAAGGTAGGACAAGAAACAATGGATGGAAACTAACCAAGGAGAGAAGCAATCTGGAATCAAGGAGAAACTTTAAGGAGACAATTAACCAGTGGAACTGCTTGCCACCAGAAGTCGTGGGTGCTCTATCACTGGAGGTTTTTTTTTTTTTTTTAAGAGGGGCCTAATTGATGTTCCTGGTTTGTAGACCAGGAATAATGTAATCTGGATTCCACCCAGGTTAGAGACCATAACTTGCTGAGATATTAAAGATCACACCGATTGTCGGTGACCTGGAAAAATACATCGGATCTGGTTTCATTTTAATTGTTTGCCAATCCCTGATAGCTTTTTTTTTTGGTTGTTTTTAAATTAGTGGTAATGAGTGGTGCAGTTGGAGATTGGAACATCGTGTGCCAATGGGTGACACAAAAAACGTAGCTGGACAAGAGAAGAAACAAAACAATAGTTCGTCCCTTTGGAATGAACTGCCCTCGGAGATCCGGACCATTAAAAGACCTGCCGACCTTCCGGCGTGCATTAAAGACCCATTTGTTTTTGTTTTTTTTTTTGTTTTTGTTTTT
>JAEANM010023726.1:0-11306 GCA_017656035.1 Myanophis thanlyinensis
GCCTCCTATACCCGCCATAGTTGCCTCTCCCACCGACTGTGCTAATAGAGTGCACCTGCCCCCCGGAGCTTCCCTCCATCAACATTACATGCTACGTGTGGACACATACAAATGAAAACACAAATTGATACATTTCCTTTTTAGTACCTGAAGAACATATATCTGAAAACTAATTCCCAAATCTACGACAGTGTCTTGATTTTTTATGAAGTTGTTGAATTTGTTGTTAAGATCAGCACTAACACTCATGTCTGTGTACATTCGATGGAGTTTGCTAGTGAATTCATAACCACAGGCTTGCTGTAAAACAAAAGAACACATACATGCCAAATTTGTAGCTTGACACTGAAAAAGATTTAAGCATTAGGTGAATGAATAACCTATAACACCATAACTAACATATTTGTTAGAGGTATTTACCCAAAAAGTATATGTGTTAAAAGACAGGTGCTTTTGAAAGAAGCTACTTCTGTTTTATGGAGAACGAGAACTTTAGAAAAAAAATGGTGATGTTAAATGTGATTCAGTAAATATTCTACAAGTGCTTCTATTTTCATCTTTAATAACAATAATCATAGCTCTTATTTTAAAAAGTGAGAAGGCAATATGAAAGCAACAAGTTTAAGAAGAATTGCTGTACATCATATTGACACTGAATAATTTAAAAATGAAAAGCTACTACAGATAATCCTTGGCTTGTGACCATAATGGAGCCTACTCATTATAGTTGTAAGTTGTAACACTGTCATAAAGCAGGCAACAATATAACTTTTTTTGTGGTGGTCAGGAAGCAATCTCTACAGTCGTAAGACCATTATTAGCTGTGGGCCATTTTTGCTGAAAACAGTCATAAATGTGGCCCATTGCCAAAAGCCTGACATCCAGTCAAGTGACCACAGGGGCAGTTGTCAGAACTGAGTCATAAATAATTTGGGGGTGCAGCTGTAAAAAAGTAAACAAGTTCATATAAACAAGTTCATTTTTTTCATAGAAAAACAATAACTATGAAGAGCAATTCCCTCTGAAATGTCCATCTATTCTGAATTAGGTAGAACCAATTTACAGGAGATTCTGCTGAGATCTGTGTACTATACATAAAAGTTCTGTGAAGAGCATCTTCCAGTTAATTGACATTTTTTTAAACCATGCAGTTTTAATTTGCACAGTCTTAGCACCACCTACAGGTTCTTTTCTTAATATGCAATTTTCAGCTAGTTAATTCTCAGAGCAATTTTCTAGCTGGAAGACAATTAGAATGTATTAATTGTATTGGATATGTAATTATATTAGCAGCCTGAAAAAAACTTGCCATATTGTTAAAAATTGACTTGCAATCAGGCTAGTAATTGTTTATAACATGAATAAATTTAAGCACCAAGAAGAGCTGGGTTTATTGTATTGACAAATTATAGTTTACCTTCAATTTGTTAATCATAGCTTCCTCAGAATCCATGGACATCGATAAACCATGTATAAGCCTTTTTGCCAACATTCTGGCATAGAACTATAGTTAAAAAAGCAGAAGTTTAGATTTCCTTGCATAACCAAAGTATTCTCCCCCCCCCCCCAAAAAAAGCACAGTAATCTTCTGTATGATTATTTACCTTTTGAAAAACATCTTTGTCATCAATGTACTTGAAAACTGTAATGAAGCTTGTAAGTTTGTCTTCCACTTCATTTTCTGTCATGCCTTTTGCTGATTTTTTTAGCAAATTGTCACAATATTTGGCCAACTCAAATTAAGGAACAAAAAGAATAGTCATTAAGGCAAAAAGCAATTATTATAACAATAACTAACTAATGGTTAGCAACCTAAGTGAAGCAATCAGATGTAGCATAATGAAGAGATTATCTAAATTAAAGGAAATTACATTTATTTATATATTTGTTCTTCAAACTTGCATGCCACTTCAATTACAGAGTCTATAGACCAGGTATGTCAAACTCGATTTTATAGAAGGCCGCATCAGGATTGTGTTTGACCTTGAGGGGGGCAGAGTGGGTGTGATTGGGCTGCGCGTGGCTAGCTCAACATCACTCATGTCGAGGGCGCCTGTGGCGGCCCAAGCACTCTGCCAGAGAAAATGGGCTCCCAAGCTCTGTTTATGGCTATGATAGCCTCCTGTAACCCTCTGCCAGCAAAAATGGAGCACATGTGACTCTCCTGAATTCTGTTTCGGTTGGCAGAAGTTGCAGGAGGCCATTGCAGCTGAAAACAGAGATCGGGAGCCCATTTTCTCTAGCAGAGACACCATAGGTCAGTCCTTCACTGTTTCCAGGGCAGACCTGCAGGCCAGATCTAAGCATCCCACAGACCAGATCCGGCCCCCGGCCTTGAATTTGACACCCTTGCTACAGACTGAACAAATTATAATACTTCCTAGAAAAACCAAGTTTTAATGGCTTTACTAATTCCCATTGAACCAATGCTGACCTGATCTCAAAAGAAATGGGAAAGATATGATAATCCTTGTGGAGACACTTTTTTAGAATATGAACCTGAATAGATATTCCATTTCAGACCTTGTTGGATCAGCAGATACTGTTGGAAACAGATAATTGTGAAGATACCTGGGTCCTGATTTTGTAGGACTTCAACCAGAATTTGATCTGGTAAAGACATCTGGTATTGCAATGGAATTCCTGCAATACAACTGTCATCCAGAGAAACGAAGCTACATTCATAACCATTCTGGCCATTTTGAATGTTTTCATTATTTGTTTGCTTGCAGAAAACCCTACCAAATTATTATCTGGTATTCTACGCTTACACGATGCTTAAGCACATAAAACTATATTTAACACTTACCAGCTCAGGAGCTTTGCAGATAGACTTTGGTTCCCTATAGTTCACTACTGATGTTAAAGCCTAATTAGGAGTGCAAGAAAAATAATTTTAATAAGATATGCAAATGTCATAGCACTAACTACACATATGTAAATAATACCTCTGAGAATAAATTCCCAACCATTTGCTGACATGGGAGAATTGGGATAACACTGTGATTAGGGAAGTTGGATTATGAATAGAGAAATTTACATTCATGTTGATAGTCAATTACGGAATTTCACTTAATGACACTGAATCAATCACTACCTCTCAGCTTACTCTCTTCTCCAAAACTTTTGTATTCTAGTCTACAATGATGACATAGATACCAATGTATTAATTGCTTATTGAATTTTAATACTGCACATGGTTTCTGAAACTGACTTGTAAATATAATGTGTGCTGCATTATTTACAAATGTTTTATTAATAAATAATGGGCTAGATTATGGGTTTTAATTACACCAGTGCATACATACAATAGGACAAGAATGCAGGATGTCCCTTGGACGTAATGTTTTATGGACAAATGTAATGGCAATAGAGGGTGCACTGGTTTGGTACAGGGATATATGAATTTTTGTATGCAGATGCTGCTGCATGGCTATGAAATCAAAAGATTGGCACAATTTGTACAAAAATTGCATGGTACAGTAAAAAATGTTGATATTAAAATTAATGTTAAGAAGAGCAAATTGGAATAGAGGTTTGCATATCAATGAGGAAAAACCAAGAAGAAACTGTCAACATTAAGAATATGTTTAATAAAAATAGGAGAACAGATGGAGAAATATATGTATAATTTTGTCAATTGAAGGTTTGAATTAAGAATAAGAGTGTCTTATTAAATTAAAAATGGCATGCTCACTAATTACTTTGCCCTAATGAAAATTACTATTTAACAATTTGTAGACAGAAAAACCACACCAGCAACTAATGCTGCTCTTTTCCTCCCAATAATTATTTAACTCAGAAATATGTTAATCTCCCTTAATTTAAATATGTTAATCTCCTTTTTCTGCAGAGAAACTGGATTGATGCAAAGAACAGTCTTGATTTATTCAGCTTGGAGACATCTTCCAAACCCCATTTAGTAAACACATCATTAGAATTGCAGGGAGGAAAGGGGAAGCATTTTTTAAATAATAATAATATTAGGCCTAAGAACTCAGTGGTAATCTGTCCTTCCTCCTTCTTGAGAGATGCAGCTAAATCTATGTGCCTCTTCTTTGCATTACTAAATTAAAAGATGTTGCAGAAATCAAATATCTTTAATGATATCTGTTTCTTTTATAGGCCATACTTTGGTTGGCTGATAAACTGTTTGGTATTTCCTTATCCCATGGAGCTTTACATATGGTTCGTTAGTCAGGACTCATCTGTTAACCAGAGTGATATCTACAAATAAGACTTCATTTTCATCCTGTGATCAGTTACTGCCTAACTGTTTCCTTATGGGTTGGAAAATTTAACATTTATTGTTTCCTACATGGAGTGCAGCTAAAATCTGTCAACCCAGTTTCAGAGGATCTTAGTGATTTTAACCAGGTAGCCAAACTGTTCAGGAGTAGATTTTATCTTCTTTTGTAGTGTGTGATTAAGTGGGGGTAAAAATAGGCTAAAGCAAATACATTCATATTCAAGAATTCAGCTGTTTGCTCTTCCTCTTGAAAGCACATGCTAAAAGTACAGTAATATATCCTTTGGCTTAAAAAAGAGATCACAAAATTGCTTTTACAAAACAAATTTCTTAGGTCACATTTTCTTCTTATGGATCTTAAAAACAGGGGACAGGATGGAGAAACGTTAAGAGATACAGCAGTGGGGGAGGGGGATTCACACTTTTAAAGTGTGTTGATTTCAACTCCCAGAATTTTTCAGATTCTGTATGTCTTAAAGTTTCCAGGTTTGAAAAATGTTGTTGTACAGGGCAGTTTATGCTTATTAAGCAAAACAGATTTTCAACAAAAAAAAAAAAAGAGGAGAGAATGGCAACTTAATTATTCCCACTCTCTAATTCTTAGGTGGTGGTGGGGAACATTGGAGAAAACATAAAACGAAACTGAATGCAGGAAGAATAAATCTTTTTGATAAAACAAGGACCGTCAAGGGTGAAAGACTGCTGTATAATAACAAAGTGAGAGAATGAATGAAAAGGATTTGAACTGCAAAACAAGTATACAAAGAAAGAGAGAATGAGCTAAGAGGAAAGGAGAGTCAGACAAACATTGTGACTGGATGGAATTGAAGAGATTCCCCCAGAAAAGAGATCTGTGGAAAGAACAAAGGAGCTTGTTGGATCCAAAGCCAAAAAAGTGGTTCAGTGATACATGTCTGCTTCTTCTTAAAGAAACCACACCTTTCCGCCCCCTGCAGGACACTCATGCAGTTCCAGGAAAATACCAATTTGGATAAAGGAGAGAGGGACAGAGTGTGACAATCTTCTTCTACTCTGTAAGGGCTACCTTAACTCAAACATTGAGAGATGCATCAAGCACGTCTATTCAAATAACCTTTTCTGTTTCAGAATCCAATAGCTGTAAAGTATGGAGAAGTATGAAACAAGGAGGTTTTGCAAGGGAGGGGAAATGAAATGGAATTAAGTACACTTCTTTTTCTCTCTCTCTCTTTTTAAAAATCTATCTTAGTTTCTTTGCTTTTCTATCTTTTAATGCTTTTCCAAGTTTTGCAAAACACTGCTTAACCTGAAAGAATTAAGAATGGGAAGTGCATAAAATAACTGACATAATTTTTTAAGTCACAATAATAAAGCCCTGTTTCACCATTGCTTTTTAAGATTGTCATTCAACGGACAAGTTAATCATCCGCACAAATTAAGGACTGTCTCCAGGCATCTTTTAAGAGACCCACTCAAAAGAAAGGGATTTGGCATGAAAAATTAAAAAAGGGTTAAGTTCTGTTTCATCTTAAGCTGAGGAGTCAGTGGAGCCACCCAAATGGTTTTCTTTGCAACAATGTGAAAATGGTTTGACGCTGCTCCTTCTGATTTTTTTTAAACAACATCTCAGCCTTGCCAACTATGATGGCATTCCATAGTGATTTTTTATCCAATTACTCTCCGGGCAACCTGCTTAGCTTCCAATTAGCATTAATTTCCATAAATTCATTCTAAATCCGTTCACTTCTAGTTTCAACCCTATGTTCATTACTACTTGGTCCATGTGTAGTATTTTCATTGGGCTCACCTTGTCAAGGGCACTCATAAAACGCTGGTCACCATTCAAAACAGTATTTATGAGCTGAATAAATTTACTGTGTACTTCCAACACTGATTCTACAAACTGAGTGGGCATCTGAAGACAAAATCAGATAGAAGAATAAAAGAACAGCCAATTCTGTAACACTTCTTAGCAAAATAATTTTGGTAGAAAGAAAACTAAGAATACTTGCTAAACTCGTATCTTGTTAAATGTATGAATCAGTAAAAGAATAATTCATTTTACAATGCTATAACCTGGGTTTTTTAATTTTATTGCACAATGTACTCCTGATGTTTTGGAAGTCAAACCCCTCAATTCCAGATTCATTGACCCTCCCAAGTTAAAATTCAATTCATCTGAAAGGATGGTTATTCATGCTAAGAAACATTGCCCAAATTTGATAAATGGGTTGATCATTGCTAGTTCTTTGTGGAAAAAGAACAAGCTGATAGTATAATTCAAAATCTATATCTTCTTAGTATATGAATACTAAAGCTCATTTAAGAATCTTGGCGATTGTCAGAATTCAGGTTTAGTTAAGAGAGTTGGGAGGCATATAATTTTGGGCAAGGCCATGACTGTATCTACCCCTACTTGGTACTTTGGTTTATAGTGCTCACATATCTTTGTATATTATATTTATAAGCAGCCTTCCAAATGTGATGGACTATAGATTTAGCTCAGGGTGATCAAAGATGGAATATGAAGTCCTTGATGCCGTCTGAAGTTGTTTTCTTTCCGATGTTTCATTACTCAACTAGATGTTTGCTCCCTGTTTTTAATATAGTTGCTTGCCCTGCCTGTGTTGGTGGGAATATGGTTTTCACTTTGGTAGCTTCTTGATTAAGATGTCATGATATAAGCCTTTTCAGTTAAGTGGGACAGAAAACCTGACTAGATGAGCTAATTCTACTATTTTGGAATTCTGAAGGCATACATTTTAATCATCTAACAGTTAGGGCAAATTCTTTCTACATTTTTTCTTCTGTTAATTCATTAGGGACTCTTAACTCTAATGTCTGATTGTTTCATAGGTGTCCCCAACATCATCCACACATTCTATTACACATGCAGAAGCTTGAAAACAGAAAACTATATCCTAACTGAGGAATCACCAAGAAGAAAGCCACTTTCTCACTAACACTGGCAAGGTAAGCTACTGTTAAAAAGCAGAAAACAAACCTCACACTCACTAGCACTGGTGATGTTATCTAGTTGGGTAATGAAATGTCTGCAAGCAAATAACCAAACTCAGAGGGCACCAAAGACTCCACAGTTCAACCCTGAGCTATACATATTTTCTTCTATAAAATGAAAAGCTTAATGCATTTCAAACTTACTAGTATGAGAAGGACTTTATTAAATACCCAGGGTAAAAGATCCCCTTAGGTTGAATTTGACTGGTGTTTTAAATATATGTGTCCATGCTATTTTCTTGACCGCAATAGAGAAATAGTTTACTGTTACTTTCTTCTAAGAGGTTCCTTCAATGTCTCAGTCTCGTCTACAAACTTGGGATTTCTTGATTGTCTTTCATTCAAGTACTATGCCCATTTTTAACCTCAGCTAAGGTTGTATGCATGAGTTAAAACACAGGTAGTCCTTGACTTATGCCCACAATTGAGTCCAAAATTTCTGTTGTGAAATTAGACAATTGTTAAGTGACTTTTTCCTCATTTTATGATCTGTCTTGCCAGATTGTTAAGTGAATCACTGCAGTTGTTAACTTAGTAACATTGTTGTTAAATGAATCTGGCTTCCCCATTGACTTTGCCAACGAAATTTTTTTTTCCCTTGTAATGAAATTAGCAATGTGGTCTATCAGTTTATCAAACTACAAAAACTTAAGAGAAAGCAAACAAGATAACTTACTGTCACTAGCAAAGTCTTTATATTTTGAGGTATCAAATCATTTTCTTCTACTGTAGAAGAAAAACTTACATTTTCCTGAGAAAGATTGCTGGTTGCCCTAAGGCCCTCATCATGGATATGGTTTTGTAGTTCCTGAATCATATGAGGTAAGCCACTTGGCACAGCATGAAGCAGTGTGTACATGTTTGCCATATCTGCATAAAAAAAATGATTTTCAGGATAGACACTTTTTTTCAAAAACCATTACTCTCAAATGCTAATACATAATGTAAATAGCATGATAGCTTCGAAAACCATCATCCTTCCTAAGACACTAAAAAGAAAGAGAATGAGGATGTATTTACTTTTGCATTCTACTTTGAGTCAGGAAACCTGCTTTATAAAATCACCTTATATGGGCTGTTGTTGACCAATGCCATTGAGTGAACAGGCTAGACACCGTGGTGATGCAGTGATTACAACTATTACAAGCTAATTTTGCCAACAGCCAGGAGTTCGGTCCTGACCAGGTCAAGGTTGACTCAGCCTTCTGTTCTTCCAAGGTGGCTAAAATGAGGATGCAGATTCCTGGGGACAATATGCTGACTCTGCAAACCTCTCAGAGTGTTGTAAAGCATGATATAGTGGTACGTAAGTCTAAATTCTATTGCTATACTACTTAGCATTGAATATGACAGAAGGTTGAATCATAAATTAGCTTTAAACCAGGTTTAATAAAAAGAACAGTGAGATATCCATGCATCTTCTATGAAACTCTTGGCCCTAATCCATGCCTATTCTCTGTGTCAAGTAGCCTCACAGACTAATGACCATTTTTCTTATGTCCGTTTCATTTTGGTTAGAAGGAAAAATACTTTTGAACACATATTACTTTTAATAGGTGTTCAAACTTTTGTCCCACAGGACACTTTTTACCATTTCTCTTCTCTTGTCTGATGATATTATGACATTCTGCATGAAGAAATTGTAAATGGTCTGCTACCATTCGCTGTTGGCATTCATTAATTACTTTGCCGTAGGAACTGGGGTGTAGATACTTTCGACATCTTACTTCTTCATCTTTTAGCCTACATAAAACCTAAAAGTAATTCCACGTTAAGAACACAATTAAATAGTAAGAGCCTAAAAGTAAAAGGGAGTATATATTTTCAAGTTATCAGGGCCAATTCAATACTGAGGCAAATACATACTCTAAAAAAGCCTAATCACATTATTTGTGATGTTATTACAAAGGGAAAATGTTTTAGAAAAAAAATGGAAAAGGGTTAGGATGAATTGTGGTGCCAAGAAAGAGACTTCTAAGAATTTAAGAAAGAACAAGCAACACTGATAAGATTGTAATGGAACTTCCGCAAACAAATATTCTTAAGATTTCAGTCTCAAAATATTTATCAGGATTGTCCTCTATGAAGGTCTTTTTATAGACTTGTTGGCTGCTGGCTTGTTTTCTTGTTTAAAAAACAAGGGAACAAAACATGGTGATCCAAAATACCATAATATTAGTTATTCTGGCTAGTAACAACTATAATTCTGTTCTACATTTAATTAATCCTTCACGCCCATGGCATCATTCTGAACATTTACACCCTGCTTACTGTTTTATGTAAAATATACACAATTGGAAGTGGTCAAGTTACAAAATATCAGTAAATAGTTACATATCAGGATAATTATAAGCAGCATAGAGCAAGCTTTGATTACCACCTCATGTCTGGATTGCTGAAACACATGAGCTGCATTTGCAGAGTATCTGGAAGCTTCATCTGGTATAAGGTATGACGCGGGCGGTTATTTCTTCACCTAGATTGTTATATCTCTGTTCCACAAGTTGTACCGACTTCATTTCAAGATGTTAGTAGAGACCTAAAAAGCTCCATGTGGGCACGGGGCCAGGTTATTTGAGGAACCATTTCCCCCCACTTACATCTACCCATTACATCAGATCCAAAGATGTCGTAGGCTCTCTCCATAAAGAATGTCACTTGGTAGGACTCAGAAAGAGACCTTTTCTGCTGCAGTGCCTGTCCACATCCCACCATCCCCAGGATGAGACTGGCCCTACCTAGTTGGCTTTCCACACAGTTTTGCCATCTGGCTTGGGAGATAATATAAATCAGTACCAGTGACTAAAAAGGAGACAATCAAATAATGTTTTGACACACCAAGTCAAATAATCTACTATCAAAGGGTTATCTAAACCCATATAAATTTAATAGTGCAAAAGGTGAGCTTTCCAAGAAAAAGAAAGAAAAGCCTACTGAAAAGACAAGAGAATGGTTCAAAGCTAGAGAACTATTGAGCCATGGTGACACAGTAGTTAGAATGCAGTATAGCAGGCTAATTCTGCAGACTGTCGGCAGTTCGATCTTGACTGGCTCAAGACTGACTCAGCCTTCCATCTTTCCAAGGTCAATAAAATGAGGACCCGGATTGTTGGGGGCCCATATACTGATTCTGTAAACCATAGAGTAATTATAAAACCTTACTACAGCTCAAAACAATAAAAAGTAGAAGATGATAATGCTTTTAGAAATAAGAGCAAATGCTTCCTCTGATTTAGCCTGCACATGATTTTGGATATATAGATAATCCTCACTTACTGATCACTCATTCAGCAACCATTCAAAATTACAACTGTAGTGAAAAATGAGAATTCAAGTAGCCTTTAAAGTTCCAAGCATCCTTCAGAAATGTGATTGCAATCTGGGAGCTTAACGACAGGCAAACATTTACAACAGTTGCAGGTTACACGATCTCTGTTTATGACCTTCACAGCCAGTTCCCAATGAAGTCAATGGGGAAACTGGCTGGAAGTCACAAATCAATTACCCATGCTCAATGAACCATAATGATTTGTTTAATGATTGCAGTCAAAACTGAGGTTGTCATTATGCAAAATCACATTTAATGACCATGCTGTATCTATTGTAATCACCATGTGAGGACTATCTGTATGAATATGAATCAGCTGAAAATGCATTTTAAATGTATGATGAGGTCTTAACAGAATTTAGATTCTTTTTGCCCCCTAAACCATCAACCCTTATGACACTGATAACTCTGACACCACAACTGCTTCTGGAATTCTTGGAAAGCAGCTTGTTGCAAAATACACAGAACAAAGAATACATATGATCACCTTACCTTCTCCATATACTGTGAGCAGTTTGATTCTTGCATTAAATTTGAAGCTTCTTGTTTATAATACTCCCCCGTTTCATTCAGAAATGGGCACTCAAAAATTTCCTGATAAAACTAAATTGAGAAAGTCGGATCAAGCCCAAAAAAGAAGACAGGTGGAACAAATATTTGTCATTGTTTCCATTGACAGAAATAAAACTTCTTTTTACCTTCAGAGGGAATTTTTTCTTATACTGTTCAACA
>JAEANM010023727.1:0-10047 GCA_017656035.1 Myanophis thanlyinensis
TAGATTGGGTCAGTGTTCATAACACAGGAAATAAAAGCAATAATTAGGACAACAAAGAATGCAAGTCCTTTTAGCCCTAAATACCAGTGATTTCAGAAAGGATTGTTTTCATGATTCCATGATACCCATACTACATTTTAGTTATATTTTGGACTCAGAAGATATATTTGCTACAGTAACTTATATGCATAATGTAATTAAAGTGTTAATCCATCCCAGAGAAATAAGAGATTTGTGCTCTAGGAAGAATACTCTGGCTAATTATATAATTTTTGAGGTAATTTGTTTGTTTGTTAGATTTTTATCTTGCCCTTATTACTGCTTTATAAGTAACTTAATGCAGTGAATATATACATTTATCCTTCATGTCCCTATTTTCTCCACAACAACAGTTTTGTCAGGTGGATTGGGCTGAGAGTGAGTGTCTGGCTCACCAACTGGCTTTTCATGCTTCAGGCAGGAGTAGAATTCACAGTCTCCTGGTTTCTAGGCCAGCATCTTAACCATGACATGTAGAATTCAGCAGCTGTAAAATTGGTCTCATATTGCAAGGTGAATATAATGTAGGTTTGCTCACACTATCAATGAATAGAGTGGATTTGTAGTAATAATCAGCAGATTATTATGTCAGAATAGAACTCATGCATATACTAATCATCAGAATCCCCTTGGTGACTTCTACAGTAAGAGAAACTTACAGGTACTTCTATAGATTTCAATTCTAGGCATTGAAATTCATACCTCTTCAAGTGACAAAAGTTGAGAAACATTGGTTTATAGCAGGGGTGTCAAACTCACATCGTCATGGTGGCATCACATGACATATCGGGACTTTTTCCCTCTTCACTAAACTGGGTATGGGCATGGCCAGTGCGTGATGCATCTGGCCCTCGGGCCAGGAGTTTGACAGCCCTGGATGCATTTCTATTTTGGACATTATGACCCAACCCGCCTATTTCTACTTTACTCCCAGCATGTATTGTATGTTCCATACAAACATATAGGTAGTTCTCGACTTACAATCATTCACTGAGTGACTGTTCAAAAGTCACAGCACTGAAAAAAGTGTCTTACAACTAGTTATCGCTCTTATGGCCATTGCAGTCTCATGATCAAAATTTGGGCACTTGGCAACTGGGCCTGTATTTACAATGGTAGCAGCATCCCAGGATCATGTGATCACCATTGGTGACCTTCCCAACTGGCTTTTGACATGACAAACTCAATGGGGGAAGCCAGATTTGCTTAACAATCATGATTCACTTAACAACTGCAATGATTCAGTTAATGTCTGTGGCAAAAAAGATCATAAAATCAGGTACAGTTCACTTAACAATCACCTTGCTTAGCAATGGAAATTCTGGTTCCAACTGTGGTCGTAAGTTGAGTACTACCTGTAGAGTGCAAAAAGAGTGAGAGAGAGTGCAAAAGAGTTTGAATGAAATGCTTACAAGTTCTCATTAAGAACAATACCACGTTTCATTCTCCTTCAGCCTGACCAAATTCTAATTATGGAGAATCATTTTTATTTTGACTAGGGAATAAAATAGGCACATTCAAGGATGTCTCTTTACGCTGAGCTTTTGACTAATGGCAGCATGCTTCTGTTTGCAAAGGGACTTCTTGAGTGCAAGGAAATGAGTGCTGGGAATGGCTTTATAAAGTTGATTTGTTTTGCACGGTGGCCTAAAATCCTCACGGCTGTTCATCAGTGATTCATAAACGCTGACTGATAATTGGTCTGGCAATAGTATTTAGCCAGCCGTGGCATGGCTTATGTTATGAACTGGAAAGATGACAAATAAGTGACCTTTCATAGGCTGTTACTGGTTGCTTTCGAGTGCGGTAACTCAAGGACAGAACACATGTTCTGCATGCACATCCCCTGAGATCTCCAGAAAACACTGAAAGATTTCTCTTTAAAAGCCTGGAGAAGTTTTATGAGCCAGTATCAGAAATAAAAAGTCTTGTATTCTGGCTTGAGGTAAAGCTGCGGCCTGCATTGTAAGACTTGGTCTAAGTATATTAGCAAAAGAGCAGATTTCTGTCTTCTATGGGGCAGTCTCAGAAGGAGCTTTCACACACACTCCAAATTGCCACTCAGGTATCCCTTATAGTGACCAGCAGTCCTAATTACAGTATGTTCATTATAGCTATGAATATGGCTGCTATTCTAGCCATTCTTCCTATCTGCCCAAAACGACAAGGAAGCAAAGAGTGGTAAAAGAGCTTTTTATAAACCATCGAAAGCGGCATCAATTTAAACATTCTCATTTTGAAAATGTGAGCCTATTTCATATTCTGCGCCTTTATTTTAATAAATGAAAAACACCCACCTCTGGAAGTTGTCATCTGTGCTGAACCGTGATAAGCTACTTGACATGTTAATATTCACTCATAGCCACCCATATAGAGATCCTGGGAAGGTGTCCAGACCACTGCATGTTTCTTGTCTGATTTTTTTTTTTTTGTGGGGAATTTGAGCTATGGGGCAGGGCTGAGCAGGTCAGCTGGGCTCAAGGGCAGCTGTTTGAGCACATGGGGTCTTTCCATCAGCCCTACAAATAGGGCAATGATGACAAAACCTATGACATGCATGTCAAAAGTGACATGTCATGGCATTTTGAGCAACACACCACTGTTCAGCAACATCCAACAACAACTATTCTCAAAAGCACACCCTGTTCTCACACAATCTCCTGAAAATGAGTTTTTTTACTTGTATTTCATATTTTGTAATTATCCAATGCTTCTTTATATAATACATAGAATCACACATGACTGGACTGTTTTTTTTAAAATAAATATATAAAGAAACATTTCTCTTTTGTTTGGGGACAGGCAGTGCCACACCAGCGGAGTCAAGCTAGGCACTTTCTGAATTTTGACACACTGAGCCCATAACTGCATTAGGACTCGGGTACTTTTTAGTGTCTTCAGAGAAGAATTGTGAAGCCCTCAGAGGTGCAAAACTTTTCCTCATAACAATTTGCAATAGCTCTTAATTTCCAGCTGATGACTGGTATTTGAAGGCTTGCATTTGCTGGAAGAACATAGTTGAGGGCTTACCTCACTACTGGGTGACCGTTCCTATTTATGAGGCGGTATGTCCCAAGCATTTGGGTCAGTGTCTATTTATTCTTGCTTGTTGGTCAAGCTGGTAGACAGTTGACTTTCTCCTGGCAGAGAAATAGGCCAATAAATGAAATGTTCTTCTGCACAGATTAAAAAAAATGCTAACTGAAGAGCATGAGGTGAATTGTTTGAATGATAAACGATTTTCATTATTTAGGTGGAATAGCTGTTACATCTTATCACATTATGTACATTTATTACAAGCCATTATCTTAACAAGCTTTTCTTTACCGGCAAGATGCAGTCTCCCATCATATTTGGAGGATTGTGACCTAGAGAAACAGGCCTAATTAAGCAGACCATTTCTGACAATTCCCAAATTCAAGAAGCAGCAAAATTGCATTTTTGTTGCAGATGGTGAGGCTGCAATCGTGTACATTTATATTAAAATAACACATTGGACTCAGTCTGGCTTTCTCTCAAGGAGAGACAGAAACAGTGACACAGAAAGAGACAGAGACAAGGCATTGTTAAGAATTAAAGGCCATGCACATTTGGTGATTTATTAATTTGGAATTTAATTCTCCAACCTCGTACTTTCTCAACATACCGTCTACTGTTAAAGACATCGAGTGCCCAATTAATTATTCTACAATGAAGACTCCTTTGATATTTCTCTTCAGCCTTACTGTCCTCTTTCAGTGTGCTTCTTCCATTCATATTGCCTCAAGTCACTTTGTTTTTCTGGCTTTGGCCTTTTGCCGACATTTTGTTTTTATGCTGTTAACAACTGGTTCTTTAGATTCATTCTTTGCTCCCTGTGACATCCACTTGAATATGTTTTGCTAGAATCTGCAGCTTTCCTTCTAATTTTTTTCGGCTGGACTTCTACATTTTAAAGGAAGCCTTTTCTTTAATGTTTCATTGACTTTGTTATTTAACCATGTAAATATCCTCTTGGATTCGTTCATTTTTCCACATCCTGTAATAGTCATTTTATTCAGCCTAATTATTACATTTGTGAATAACTTCAGTCTTGTGAAAGATTTTGAACTTCATGACTCTCTCTTTACACTTATTTTAACTAATATTCTTATTTTTCAAAAATTCCTTCTTATATTAAATATTTGTTTGCACTTCAATTTCTTGGTAATTTTCCACTCAAGTTTTGCTAACAATTTTTTTTAAAAGAAGGTTGACATAAACCATATGCCAATGAAAATAAAAATAAATGCAACAAAAGTCAAAAATAAATAAATAAAGTTGAAAGAAGTAAATTTTCCTTTTTTGTTGCATACAATAATAAAGCTGAGCTTGCTTTTTATTCATTTTTAAACACAATAATGGGTACTTCCACACCAGTACCATTTCTGCTCCCTAGAAACTGTTCGGAAATGACTCACAATTATCTTCATGTTTGCAAACCCATAAATGCTAAAGACAGAAAATGCACTAAATTGCTGAAGATAATAATGGCATCACCCTCTTCTCCCTACAAAAGAATAAGAAAGCAATCTGGTGCTTCGAACAGGCCTGTCCCTGGCAAGGAGAAGAAAGAAACTGCCAGAATCTTCATGTTACTTCTGCTTGCTTACCTGAGCAGGTAAAGAAGAACTGCAAAGCTGTCAAGCCAGAATTCGTCCTTTTAAAACTGGCAGGAAGGCTGAAATTCAGGAATCAGGCTGAATGAGAGAGCCTTCCTGCCCCAGCAGGGATAATGGCCCACACCCAAATTCCATTAAGCTCCAGCAAGGTTTATGTCCTGGTTTAAGGCTGAGAAGGCAACTGGCTCAGTTTACAAGTGGTTTATTGCCAAGTAATATTGCAGTCAATTACTAAGGCAGACAGAGAGTTGGCTGTTCTGTGTAGATACGCAGACCCTCTGGAGGAATATAGGGAGTGTGCCTTGCCTGAAAGCCAGACATGGCACACAGAGTTAGCGTTCAGTCAATCTGTAGGATATAAACAGAGCACAAGTTCAGGGAAATAAGACACATTGCAAACACAGCCACAATAATCCAAGAATCAAATGCCAAAGAACTTAGTCAGCTGATCTTATTTGAAGACATGAGGATCAAGAAGCAGAGCAGGAAATAAGGAACCCAGATCTGCCAAGTAGTTTCCAATAGAAAGGTCATTGGCAGTTGTTCTTAAACAGCTCAAAGGTCATTGGCGGCAGTTGTTCTTAAACAGCTCAGATGCAGGTATGAATCAGTTCCGGTCTTTGGCATCTTTCCTTCTTGAGCAAAATTCCCCCACACACACCCTCCATTGCCTTTACTGCCCAAAAAACTAAGGCACCTTTTCTGAGCCTCTTACTTTACCACTTTGCAACTGCAGTCTATAGTGTCTATTATCTGACCAAAACAGTGGTTAGAGTGCAGTACTGCAGGCTACTTCTGTTGATTGCAGGCTGCCTGCAATTTAGCAGTTCAAATCTCACCAGGCTCAAGATTGACAGCTTTCCATCCTTTCCAGGTGGGTAAAATGAGGACCCAGATTGTTAGGGGCAATGTGATGACTCTGTAAACCATTTAGAGACGGCAGTAAAGCACTGTGAAGCAATATACAAGTCTAAGTGCTATTGCTATTTCCATGGAAGCGCCTCTTTGCCCATCTCCCAAGGCACCAAATGATCCATGTCATTAACCTAAGAACCTCCTTCCATTCATGGCAGTGAGAGACCCTGTTAGTGGGTAGCTATAAGACTAGCAGGAGGGTAAAAAGGCAAGACAAAACAGTTATTACAGCATTATATTTCCTGACCTGCCTTGACATTTGTTGTGACTAATTCAACAGGATATGAATGCCATTCCTTACACTGCATTACTCTAGTTGCAGCGCAGGTCAGTTTAACCCAAATTGCCTCTATAAATATCTCAAGGTGAAATAAACTCAGAGTGAATCAGGACTACCATTAAAAAGACAGGGTGAACTCTTTAGAGCAGTGTTTCTCAACCTTGGCGACTTTATGATGTTCGGATTTCAACTCCCAGAATTCTGGGAGTTGAAGTCCGAACATCATAAAGTCGCCAAGGTTGAGAAACACTGCTTTAGAGGTTCTCCTCCTTTATAAGGAATCATTTTAGAGCCAAGGAAAACTTTGCCAGCTTAGCTGCCTCTCTAATTCAACCTCCATGATGGTTATTTTCAGGAATACCCTACTGGAAAGTTTCTTTGCATGACAGTATTTTCAAATGTTGGTGTAAAATACTGTTTATGGCTTCTGCCAGGACTTCAAAGTACACCAGTCAGAAGCCATAAAGTCATAAAATAAAGATGTATCTTTAATTTCCAGCTGGGATCTTGATAGTCTATAAAACTGAAATACTCTACTATTATTGGAGTTTGCTTTACATCATTATTGTGTTCCCCAAATCCTGCCTGTGAAGTCTGAAGGCATACTAATATTTTTTTAAAAAAATGGGAGTGAAAAGTGCCCCTATGAAAAAGTTGGTAGATATTTTATATGCCTGGAAGTCGACTCCTAGATAAGAAATGGCCTTTTTTTTTTGTAAAGGGAGTATTAGGGGTGGGAGAATTTATCGTGCCATTCCAAAGGACAGTATTTTGAGCCCTACACAGATTTCTCCATTAGAGATGATGTAAGTAGTTAAGAGGCAGATGCTACCCCAATTTTAGTCACTGGAGCCTGCTGGATGACTTTGTGTTGCCATTCAACCTGCCTCATTAGGCAGTTGTTGAGGAGAAAATAGGAGGCAAAAGTTCTGTTTGTTGGCTTGAATTCTGAAATTTTTGAAAATTGTATGCATTCATCAGATTAAAGAGAACTTTTTACTGGGGCTATAGTTTCCCCAGCTTCACCATGTAACTGCTGGCACATAGAATCATAGGGCTGGAAGGGACCTTGAAGATCTTCTAATCCAACCCCTTCAAGGCAGGAGATCTTATATCATCTCAGACAAAGGGCTGCCCAGTCTATTCTTGAAAACTTCCAGTTGTGGAGCACTCACAACTCCAGGAAGCAAGTGGTTCCATTGATAATTTGTTCTCACTGTGAGGAAATTTCTCCTTAGTTCTAGGTTGGATCTCTCTAATTAGCTTCCACCCATTGCTTCTTGTCCTGTCCTCAGATGCTTTGGAGAATAATTATGATAACAATGCTACATGAACTGTATATATTCCTAATCTGCCTATACCACCAATAATGGATGGCATGTTGTTGTGGTGCTAAACGATATAGGAAGATCATATAGATTCAAGCAGGGTCTCTCAAACAGGTGCTGAGAATTGAACCAAGAACATCTCAATTACCCATTCTGAATGCTGAAACCAGAAAGGAAGTTTCCATACGCAATCATCTGTCACCAAGTCAACAAAAGCTACATTTGACACTATAATTTTTGGCTATCAAGTGACATGTTGGCTATACAATTTGATTTTCTTTGCTAGGCATCAGGACAAGGAACTATAAAGCTATTGGAAGCAAAAAATGTGGACTCTTTCAGTGAAAATCAAGAATCATGAAATGCTATTATAAATCATATTTCTTAATGCATGAAATTTAGAAAATAAAATTTGTGGAACCAAATATCACTGAACAGCAATTTATAGACCACAGATGTTTCGGGTACAGAAAAAGTCTCTACAGGCATTGAATGAATTGCAACAACAGTTAAAAAATAATGAAAACAGATTTGAAACTAAAAAAGAAAATGTGCTACAAAAGCAGTAGAAGAACAAGTTAACATAAACAACCATTTGGAACAAGTTAGCATAAACATCTATTTGGGTGCTGCCAGGGAACATTCTGAACAGCTAATTCAAAATAATGAAGTAGAACTACAATTGTCTGAATACCAAAAAGTTAGAGAAAGGAGTTAGATTGCATTAAAGAAATTGCATGACAAAGATTACTTCCTTGGAAATTTACTCACATAAATATTTAAATGATATTTTGCATGATGTGTGTACCATTGGTCAATCAATTATGTAAAAATAACAAAGCAGACTAATCAGCTTATGTACAACCTGATAAATGTAACAACAATAGAACGGGGTTATAACTTGAAAGCAATTCACCAAACCCAAAATCAGTTTTTTGAAAATAAATTAGCAAATATCTATATGATCTGGATTGACCACATACTTGGATTAAAAATGTTTGGAAATTTGGGGAAATGGTAAAAAAGTGTAACAGAAAAAGATGAAAAACAGCAGTCTGCTAACAGATTTTTGATTTTCTTGAAAAAAATCAAAATGAAAAGAATAATTTTCAAGGAGACATTTTACTTTGACTGCTATTTTTTTAATGTGGTTCTGACTCCATAGACGATAATTTTGAATAAAATGTCATCTGGCAATGAATTATCCAGAGAATGGACAAAAGTTTCACTTTTACTCTACATGAGTAATTTGAAACTATAGGCAGAATCATCTGGAAAAATACAATTGCTTTTTGATATAATTCAAATCTTTAGTGATACATTTAAAATGGAATTTGGATTAGATAAGTGTGTAGCGCTGCAATAAAAATGAAAAAAAAATGAATATTTAGGTGGAATTCAACTACATAATGGCACTAAAATCCAAACATTGACAATGGAGAAAAGTACTGGGGTATTCAAGAAACAAACTCTGTATTTCATGCCTAAGTGAAAAAAGCAAACCAACTGCAAATATGTAAAATGAGTTAGAAAAGTTCTAAAATTGAAGATGACTGGCAGTAATACAGTCAAAGCCATTAATACTTGAGCTATCCCAGTAATATGCAACACAGCAGGTATTGTTGACTGTGCACAAACTGAAATAGATGCTTTAGATTGCAAGAGTAAAAAAAAAAGTATGAAAATACATCATGCAGTACATCCCATAAAATGGCAGAGAACATTTATATTTACCATGGAAGATTTGTGGACATACTTTGCTGCAAGTGAAGCAGACAGTGGAGGATGAAATCAGAAGACTAAATGATTACCTAAAGGCAAGCAAAGTGATGATGTTAATAAATGTCTGTAAGGAGAACATTTTGAGTGTGACAGAATCAAGGGTGGCATACAAAACTGAACAGCTATCAACAATGAATGAAAACTGAGAAGATTAATCTCTACATGGTCAAAATCTGAAAAAAAATGAAGGCAAGGTGAATAGTAATAGAACTTGGGAATGACTTCAGATTGAATCCATCAAGAACAAAATGGTAGCATTACTATTAGCAGCACAAGAGGAAATAAGCAGAAACAAATGTGATTAAAATAAAAAAACTGAAAACAAAGAGAAAGTAATGACCACTAAATATCTAATAAGCAGTTATAGCAAAATTACCAGGTAATAAGACATAATGGAGTAGCAGAAATGATACACTGGAATTTAGGATTTGTTTGGTGTGATTATAATGTTAAAAAGGTTTTTCAGAATGTAAATATTTCTAAATCCATAAGGACTGACTTCTACAATACCCCACATTGAAGAAAATGAAGTTTTATTTATAGACATGGCAATGCATCTATATGTGTTACAGAGTAGCTCAAAAAGAACTGGGGAAGATTGTAAAATATTGGGACTTAACAAATAAAATCCAGAGATTATTAACAATTATGTAATTATTAGGAGCACTAAAAACCTTAGCAATAAAATTGACAAAACAATTTAAAAATAATTATTACCTTACAACATTTAATTTGTTCAGAATCATGTGAACATTATGGTGATATTTGGACAATTTTAAGGATTTGGGATAAAACTTAAATTTACTCTAAATTACTAGCATTTGCTGAGTATTCTTCAAAAAATAATAATTATCGGAACACTGGGTGTTACACCAAAAAATCTTGGACGGCACTTAGAAAATCTGCATTCACAAAATTTCCATCTGAAAATTACAAAATACCACATTGTTTGGATCCATACATAAACTACAGCAATACATTATGATATCCTAGGTTTTTGGGAAGAACTCTATATATATGAAGGCTAACACAAGCTAAAGAAATGACAACTGTGACTTTACAT
>JAEANM010023728.1:0-11305 GCA_017656035.1 Myanophis thanlyinensis
ATACATACATACATACATACATATATATTTGTTTTCATAGATTTTCACAGGTACAGGTATGCAGGTCTAGGTGTGTTTGGTTGTTTTCCTGTGTAAGATTAAGAGTATCTTCATGACGTTTCGGCGAAACATCGCAAAGATACACTCAATCTTACACAGGAAAAGACCCAAACACACCTAGACTTGCATATATATACCGTATTTTTATTTATACACACACACACATATTATTCCACCGATATGTACATTTGCTCGTTGCACTGGCACTGAGAGTCTGTTGTATTAAGTCTAGTCATGGTGTTATGTGGCCTTTAGAAGCGGGACGGCCCAGGGATAGAAGCTGTTTTTCAGCCTATTTGTCCGGCTGGCTCTGCTTCTGTATCTCTTGCCCGGTGGTAGAAGAAGTATGAAGAAGTTCTGTCCCGGGTGAGAATCATCCCTGAGGATTTTTCTCGCTCTGTTGAGACAGCGGGATCTGGCTATTTCCTCCAGTGGGGTTAATGGGGCAGCCCACGATATCTGACCTTGGTCCTCGTAGCCCTCCCCCAAGGAGGATGTTCAGAGTACTTTTTATCACCAATTCATCTCAGGGCCAGGTTGGAGCTTTTGAAACTGGAGCTAATTGAATTGAGAGAACTTCCTTTTTAATCTAGGGCTTCACTTTGCATAACTGAAGGGCAGGCGGAAAGCAGTTGTATCTTCCCCCACTGCGGGAGAAAAGCCTCAGCCTCCCTCCACCAGACTTACTTAGGCTTAGATCCTTCCATGCTGTGTGGCAAATTCAAATTCAGATTTTATTTGTCACATCCACAGTCACACACAGTGCGATAGGTAGTGGAATGCTTATGCGATCTTGCCCTTGACCATGGAATTAAGAAGAGCAAGGAGAATAGACTGTAGAAAGGATGTAGAGTAGGTTGGAAATGAATACTCGGATAGAGAAGGGAAGAAATAAAGGGTAAAATACAATGTCAGAATAGTTGTTTTGGCAGCGACATCCATTCATCTGCAACGGTTGGGAGGATGTGCATGGCTGTTTTAGCCCTGGGTGTTGTCCTGGTTTAGAGACCGTACCGTTTGTGGGAAGACACTTCTCCTTAGTTGTTTTGTGTTGGCTTTCGGGGAGTGGAAGCGCTTTCCTGACTGCATCATAGTGAACAGGGCAGCAAGGAGTCTCCAGCATTTTGGGGCTTGGTGGGGGCAGTACTTCAGCGTTCTCCCAGGGGATGTTTAGAGTCTTTAAGTCTTCCACGACCGTTCTTCATCATGTATTTCAAGAGCCCCCCCTTGGTCGTTTTGGCATCACGTGCGGAGGGGTGTCCCTCTCATTGCCATCTTGAGGGTTCGATGGTTCTCCATGCAGCGAGTAGGACCTACAAGTTGGGTGTCTCCTGCGTGTGACAGTGTTCTGTAGCTTGCAGGAGAAATGCTTTATCATTAGTAATATGGTCAAAATCTTTAGAATTCAGCCAAGGCCTCTCGGTTGGAAGACGTCCGGTCTCTTGTTAATTCTTGCCCAGGCCTTCCAAATCCCGCTGGCATAATTGGCTGTCAGGATCACTACAGAGGCGAGCAAACAGAGTTTAAGTTTCAGTGGATGGGAAACAATCAAGGAGAGACGCAAGCTAGAACTAAGGAGGAATTTCCTGACAGTGAGGACAATTAACCAGTGGAACTGCTTGCCACCAGAAGTTGTGGGCGCTCCAACACTGGAAGTTCTCAAGAAGAGATAGGATAGCCATTTGTCTGAGAAGGTGTAGAGCAGGGGTCGGGAACCTTGGCTCTTTCATGACTCATGGACTTCAACTCCTAGAGTTCCTGAGCCAGCCATGCTGATTATCTTGCCTCCATGCTGGCTCAGGAATTCTGGGAGTTGAAGTCCATGAGTCATGAAAGAGCCAAGGTTCCCGACCCCTGGTGTAGAGTCTCCTACAGGGGGCTGGGCTAGGTCCCTTCCAACCCTGTTATTCTGTTCTCCAAAGCATCTGAGGTCAGAGCAAGAAGTAATGGGTGGAAACTCATTAAGGAGAGATCCAGTCTGGAAAAAAGACAAATTTCCTGTCAGTGAAAAGACTTAGTCAGTGGAACAACTTGCTTCCAGAAGTTGTGGGTGTTATGGAATTAACTATGGAATTCAAAGATAAGGAAGTTTCCAAGGATTATGAAATTTGGGGAAAATGGTATAAATCGGTGGTGGCGAACCTTTTACTTACCGAGTGCCCAAAAGTACGTGCTTTGTGCGTGCCATCCACACTTGCGTGCGGCTCCTCCACCTGTGCTGCATGTGCAACTGCACCATCTGTGCATGCATGCAACTTTTGTATGTGCAATGCATGCACACTGTGCACAGGCACTCACGCACACATGAGCAATCGTGTGCATGCGCAGGAGAGCTCCGAAGACCAGCTGGCTTTCTTGCTGCAATCGTGCACATGCACAGCGGAGGCCCGAAGACCATCTGGGCCTCTGCAATCACGCATGTGTGCATGCACAATCGTATGTGCATACTCTAGCTGGAGGTAAGTTGGCTGACAGCTTGTGTGCCCAACAAGATGGCTCTGTGTGCCACCTGTGGTATTCGTGCCATAGGTTCGCCATCACAAGTATAAATGGATAAGTAATAAAGTTAGTTCATGAAAGGAACAAGTGAATATATTTGAATATTAGTAGTATGGAATTGGAGATGAATAAGAACTGTGATATATGTACGGTCGGGAGAATTATAGTAAGAGAAAAACATAGTTTAGTGATATTAAGTAAATGCTAATGTTTCTGACAGTGAAAAGACTTAGTCAGTGGAACGTCATGCCTCCAGAAGTTGTGGGTGCTCCAAAACTGGAGGCTTTTAAGAAGAGATTGGACAGCCATTTATCTGAGGTGGTATAAGATCTCCTGCTTGAGAAGGAGGTTGGACTAGAAGACCTCCACGGTCCCTTCCAACTCTGTTATTCTGATACAGAGGGCGAGGGCTAGATTACATTCATCCAGAGGTTGGTCTGGAATTCCCACTGCTGCCCACCCCCTCTTGGATCCAGGAGGCCCAACTGCATTTTCCTCCTCTTGGCAGCTTCCTGGTTTGGGCCGGAGCAGCAAACCCACGACAAGCCAGAAGGTGGTTCCTCCTGCCTGCGGGCACCGAGGCCGACACACCTGCCCACTGCAGCCGAAATGGAAGAGTTCTTCTCGGCATACGCGAAGCAGAAGCGGGTTGCAGAGGGGGATGTCGAGGAAGAGGAGGAGGAAGGTTGGTACAGCCGTGAACGTTTTGGCCTGTGGTTGGACAGGAGGATGGGCAATGCCCGCTATTGGAGTGGCTGAGTTAAAATTCAAATTTATTGGTCACATACACAGTCGTACATGGTACAATATGCAGTAAAATGATTATGCAACCGCCCGCGACCGCAAATAAGTTAAGGCAAAATGGGAGGGTGGGGTAGGAAATAAGTTGGGGATAGTTGGGAAGGTGGGAGTTGGATACAGTCATGGTTCCCGTCATAGTCCTGAGCGTTCTTGTGGTTCCTGGTTTAGTGTCCGTATTGCTTGTGGAAAGAAGCTTTTTCTCATTCTCTCTGTGTTGGCCTTCAGAGAGGAAAATGTTTTCCCGACCGCATCGTGGTAAACAATCTATTGTTGGGGTGGCTGGGATCCTCCACAATCTTCTTAGCTTTGGTCCGGCAGCGTTTGTTGTAGATGGAGTGCAGTTAGTGCCTGGTCTCAGCGCTCATAGCTGGAGGGCTGACTGTGCCAGGCTGGCAGAGCAAGTTTCCCTTCTGCCCCCCTGGCTGTGCCCACAGCTGTGGCCTCTTGCCTCCCCAGAGGATCCCCCTGTGCAGCCCGAAGCCCCGGAAGAGCCCCCTGAGGCAGACCGGCCGTTGCCCTTGCAGGCCAAGATGGCAAAAGATGTCCTGGAGAGGGCCATCCACTTGCTATCCAGCAAGAGCCTCACAGTGCGACTGAAGGTAAGGGCGGCCGTGCCGTCATTGCAACAACCAGCCATCCTCTGATGCCGCCAGCCTGTCCTTGGCTTTGGCTAGTGCAGGGTGACCTCTTGCTCCACCTGCTCAGATGTCTTAAGATTTGCTCCAGGGCCCAACCGGAGTTGTTAAACAGGAACTCCAGGTGTAGCTCGGTGCCAATGAGGAGACCGAGTCCAGGTCTCTCTCAAGAAAACAGGTTTATTTACCTGAACCAAGGTGGATCTTCCTCCGTAAGGCTGGAAGGACCCCGAATGCAGTGTGAAGGGAGTCTATACAGATCTCTTGTTTTTACTTTAATTACATAAGAAGAAGCCAGCACACATGGACAGATCAGGAACAGAAGTTATAAAAAAAACTCAACGTTGGCCTTCTGTGGTTTTGGACACATGTTCAGCTCACAGGCTTGTGGTTTCCTATGGAACTTTCCACAGCTCCCAAGCCTGAACATTAATTCTTTCATCTCAATGTATGTACCTTTTACCCAGTCACCGGAGTTGTCAGGATCCTGGTCAGCAGAGTGGCATGTCAGGCTCAGGAGGACCTGACCTGGGGAAGGAGAAGGCAGCCTTGAGCAGAGCACCAAAGCTACCTTTTTCCCAAGCCTGGTCTACCTGTCCTTGGCCATCCTAGAGCTGTGTTCATCTTCTCCTGCTGCCAAAGGTTCCCACTGGATTGGAGCTGGAGGAGAAGGGTGGTTGGCTGCTCTGTGGCCTCCCACTGAGGCAGTGTTTCTCAACCTTGGGGACTTTAAGACGTTTGGACTTCAACTCCCAAAATTCTGGGAGTTGAAGCCCAATCGTCTTAAAAGTCCCCAAGGTTGAGAAACACTGCACTAAGGCATAATATGACTCTCCATCTTCCTTCTTGCTTGCTCCTTTGCTTAAACCTGTCACTGTCCCAAAGGACCGAGCGCATTATAGATTATGGGGATCCCTGGTGTGCTCTGAGCTTGCTTGTTCATCTTCTGACTCTGGGGTATTTCCCGACAGGCCCTTGAAGTCCTGGAACTCGGTGTGACGGTCCTTGGTCCCCATGAGAACGTGCTCCTTCCGCTGGCACATCGGGCGTGGCCTGCCCTCGTTTGCCGCTTGATTAACGATGACCCCTTGGCTGTCCTCAGGGCCTTTGAGGTAAGGCGAATCTATGTGTCCCATTGAAAGGATCCAATCTGGGTCGGTCAGCCTTCTCTCTCTCTCTCTCTCTCTCTCAACCTTGTATCGTTTATCTTCTTTTGTTGTTTGCACATCTGGCTGTTAAGTAAATTCCCAATTATTTTACTTCCTTAACTTATCTGTTTTCTTTGTCAGTCCGTCTTTCTGTTTATCTGTAAAGGTTTTTAGCTATGGTTGGATCATAGAGGTAGAAATTGTAAGAATGCCATTATATACAAGTTAAAGAACGTTACTATTATTATGTACTTGCAAATTGACTCAGACCATACACTGCTTATTAAGCAATGATATATGTTAAAAATGTATAAATAAAAACTAAAATAAAATAAAGAACCCCAGGAAAGGGCTCAGTTCGGACAGGGTCCCATCTCTGGGGGCGAGTGACCAGCTGGTGGGTTTCTTGGCAGGTGCTGTGCACTCTCGGCGCCCACAGTGGGGATTTCCTAAGGAGCCGCTTCTCCAAAGACGTCTTGCCAAAGCTGGCTGCCTCCCTTGTCGCCCAGGCCCCCACCAGCGCCCAGGCCGGGCCCGTCTACAGCCACACCCTGGCCTTCAAACTGCAGCTGGCCGTGCTCCAGGGCCTCGGGTCGCTCTGCCAGGCTCTGGATCTGGGTGAGTGCCACGCAACGCTCCCTGCTGGGGCTTCTGGTCTGGGTGGTTCACGCTGTTGGCTTTTCCGTCCCGATTCCTCGGCTTTCCTGGCAGCGCTCCTCTTCCGCGGCTGCCTCCCTGCCCAGGAAGGTGGGCGGCTGAGTAATAAATATATTGTGCAGAGGCTTATATCGGGCTGACCCGGCTCTCCCTGTCTTTCTTCCTTTCTCAAGTCTACGTCATGCCCCATCCTGGCAAAGCCACTCCGGGCAGTCCACGACTTGCAACCGTTATTTTACTGACCACAAAGTTACAAAGGCATTGCAAAAAAACAAAAAAGAGATTTATAGCTGTAAGCATTTCACTACATATCGTACCATGTACGATTGTGTATGTGTATGACCAATACATTTGAATTTGAATTCGTTTTTCACACTTATGGACCATTGCAGCATCCCCACGGTCACCTGATCAGAACTGGGAGTCTTGGCAACTGGCATGTACTTAGGATGGTTGCAGTTTCCCCAGGTCACGTGATCCCCTTTTGCGACCTTCTGACAAGCAAAGTCAATGGGGAAGCCAGATTCACTTAACGGCCATGTGACTGGCTTAACAACTGCAGTCACTCACTTAACAACTCCAGTGACAAAGGTCGTAAAATGGAGCCAAACTTGCTTAACCACAGAAAATTTGGGGCTCCGTTGTGATCATAAGTCGCGGACTACCTGCAGTTGCTCCGAGGAGGGCCCGGCGTGTGCCATGTGACCCTCCCCCCCCCTCATTTCTGTTGCTGGCCTGCCCTGCCCCACTCAAGCAGGGCTCTGGGGCAGGGTTGTGTGTGTGGGGCAGGTGCAAGGGGGGCATGGCTGAAGGCCCCCTCCCCTGAGCCACCCACCTTCACTCTTTCTGCAGGTGAGAACGACCTGAGTGCGGTGGTGGACGCCTGCCTGCCCTACCTCAGCGCCAGGCAGCCTGTGAGGTTGCAAGAAGCTGCTCGCAGGTAAGACAGGTGTGCCCTCAGGCTGCAGGGCCTCGAAGCTACTCTAGGAACAGGCTCCTTCTCCAGCCTCTGGAGCTCCCCTCTTGTGCGGGGCTGCCCCTTCCCAGGAGGCCCTTGCAGATCTCTTTCTAGATCCAACATTCCCTCCCCCCACCCCATTATGTGGCACTGTTACTCCAGCCAGCCTTGGGAAATTTGGGGAAACAAAGTCCACCAATCCAAAAGCTGCCACTGTTGAGAAATGTAAGAGCGCTCTGGCCAGGGATCCAAGGAATATAGGGCAGAAAGGACAAAGTCCACAGATCTAAATCTCCAAGTGTGGCCGCTTTAAGACTCGTGGACTTCAGCTCGCAGGATTCCCCAGCCAGCATAATAATTCCAGCCTCCGTTCTGAAGGTCCCGCGTCAAGGGCTGCATCCCACTTGCCAATCATCCTAATTTTGATGACACTTTCTTCCACGGGGCTGCTGCGAAGGTCTTTAAAGGTGACAAACAGGCACCAATGTAACGATCGTTCTAATTTTGGACGGCCAGTAAACGAACAATTGTAAGTCAGGGACCACCTGTATGCTCCTGGGCAGATGACAATCGCCCGCCTGCCTGATCCTATCGGGGTGCAGCAGCTGACTGTCCCCAGCTGTCCCCCTGTTCAACGTGGGTCTCTTCCAGCCGTGGCGGGCGTGACAAAGCAAGGCTCAGCAAAGGCAAGCTGGAATCGATCACCCCAACCAAACAAAGCGAATGTGATCAGAAACACACGCTGGGTTTACACACTCTCACACACACACGGAATCTTTCGCCATGGAAACACAGGTTGCCTGGAAACTGCCAAAGTCATTATTTTAAAAGAATACAGAAAGCAGCCAAGTCTCAAGGCTCTCCTTTTAAGCTTCAGAGGCATCCAAGCCAATTGAAAGAGCGGTTGCTCTCTGACCCCAGCAAGCCATCCGCCCCTCCTTCATCCCATCGGCTGAGTTTTCCACCAGCCAACCAACCGGGGGTTGAGAGTGGGTGGGAGGCAGGATTTGAACCTCAGCGGCTGTGCTGGGCAAGTGGAATGGCTCCCCTTCAGAAGTTGTGGGTGCTCCGTCGTTAACAAGTTTTTCAGAAGACATTGGACAGCCATTTGTCTGTCTGAATGGGGTAGGGCTTCAGCAGGGGGTTGGACTAGAAGACCTCCAAGGTCCCTTCCAGCCCTGTTATCCAGTCCTGCCCTGCTCTCCAAAGCACCTGAGGGCAGGGCAAGAAGAAATGGGTGGAAGCTCTTTAAAGAGAGAAGCAATGTGGAAATGAGGAATTTCCCGATTATTAACCAGTGGAACCGCTTGCCTCCAGAAATTGTGGATGCTCCATCACTGAAGGCTTTTAAGAAGAGACTGGACCACACATGGTCTAGGGCAGTGTTTCTCAACCTTGGCAACTTTAAGATGTTTGGACTTCAACTCCCAGTTGGAGTTGAAGTTCAAACATCTTAAAGTTGCCAAGGTTGAGAAACACTGGTCTAGGGTTTCCTGCATGAGCAGAGGGTTGGACTAGAAGACCTCCAAGGTCCCTTCCAACTCTCTTATTCTGTTAGATCAGTTTCTCAACCTTGGCAACTTTACTTTGCTGGCTGGAAAATTCTAGGAGTTGAAGTCCAAACATCTTAAAGTTGCCATGGTTGAGAAACACTGGTCTGGGGTTTCCTGCTCAAGCAGAGGGTTGGACTAGAAGACCTCCAAGGTCCCTTCCAACTCTGTTATTCGGTTAAGCAACTTGAAGACATTTCAACTCCCAGAATTCCCCAGCCAACCTAGGGCAGGGTTTTCACAGCCTTGGCAACTTGAAGGCTTGAGGACAAAGCATTTTGCTTCTCTCCTTCTCTGTGTTCAAGGACGAGACCTGCCTGCTTGCTGGAAGCACCCAGCGTCCCACTTGACAGACGGGGTTTCTGTTGGTGGGTGGAGCAGGAGGCTGCAGTTGGGAGTCTGTGGTAAAGGGGCTCCCAAGAATCCATTGTTTGGTGTCCCTCTCGGACATCTTGGCAGGGGGTAACTTGGACCCCCTTCTATACATGCTGGAGCAGCGTTTTTGAACATTGGGAACTTCAAGAGGGATGGATTTCAACTTCCAGAATTCCCCAGGCAGCCTTGCAATAAAAAAAGTGAATAACTTTTTTTTCCAACTTGGTACATAATTGTCCATGAATAAATGCTTACTATTTGCCCTGAAGAAGATTCCTAAATATTTCACATCTTCTGCAGTAAAATCTAGCAGTGTATAAATTGTTTTGCATTTTCTGTCCATATCCACCTCTTAGTTCTCTCTTCATTAATTTGATTGCCTAACACTGAAGCTTATTGTTATATATGTCCCATAAAGAGGCTCTAATAGCAATAGGAATGGCACTTATATACCACTTCCTAGTGCTTTACAGCCCTCTCTGAGCGGCTTACAGAGTCAGCATCTTACTCCCAACAATCTGGGGTCCTCGTTTGTACTGACCTCGGAAGGATGGAAAGTTGAGTTAACCTTGAAATGGTCAGGATTGAAGTCTGGGCAGTCAGCAGAATTAGCCTGCAATACTTCATTCTAACTACTAGGCCACCAGCCAGAGGGAGGGAGGGCGGGAGGGATAGAAGGAAGGAAGGAAGGAAGGAAGGAATGAATTCCAATAGAAATAGCAGTTATATATAAGAGCCTGGGTGGCACAGTGGTTAGAGTGCAGTACTGCAGGTTACTTCTACTGGCTGACTGCAATTTGGCAGTTCGATTCTCACCAGGCTCAAGGCTTCTTCCAAGGTGGGTAAAACGAGGACCCAGATGGTAGGGGGCAACATGCTGACTCTGTAAACCACTTAGAAAGGGCTACAAAGCACGTAAGTCTAACGGCTGTTGCTATACCACGCCATAGTGATTTACACCACTCTCCAAACATTTTACAAAGTCAGCCTCTTAACAATCCAGCTCCTCATTTTTAGCAACCTCGGAAGGCTGAGTCGGCCTTGAGCTGGTCAGGATCGAACTGTTGGCCGCGAGCAGTGTTTGCCTGCGCTATTTCCTTCTCATTACTGCACCATCACGGCTCAGTGGAGCTGTTGGTAGTGTAACATCCTGGGCCCCTTCCCATTGTCCAGACGTCAGTGCCTGTCTGAAAGGGGGCCTCACCTCTCTGGGGGGAGGTTCTAGATAGTAGCCAAGATGGCAGAGACGTTTTCCTTAACCGGGGTTTCTGCATTGCAGAACCAGCCTGGCTGTGCGGCCTGTACGGAAATTCTTCCGTTGCAGAAAGAAGCTGTAAGAATGGACGCGGGGGGGGGGGGGGGGGGGGGGGGGGGGGGGGGGGGGCTGCGAGAAGGAGTATTTTTGCAGAGTTGCAGGGAAACAAAGGCAGCCAATAAGTCCCTGGAGCTTCTGGCTGGCATTTCCCAGGTGACCTCCAGATAATAACAGCGCAGCTGATTTCATGTCACTTCGCTTTTTCTGGACGTGGTTGACAGAAAGAATCAGCCGACGTTAAGTAGAACAATAACCGGGCATATTTCGAGGGTGGGCTGAAAAGAGCCACCCAGCACAAGCAGTCATCGAATTAAAACTGTTCATTTAGTGACCGTTCGAAGTTACAGCGGCACTGAAAAAAAGTGTCTTATGATTTTTCACACTTAACGACCATTGCAGCATCCCCATGGTCACGTGATCAGAATTCAGAACCTTGGCAACTGACTCGTATTTACAACGGTCGCAGAGTCCCGGGGTCACGTGACACACACACACACACCCTCCTTTTGCAGCCTTCTGACAAGCCAAGTCGATGGGGAAGCCGGATTCACTTAACGACCGAGTGATTAATGCAACAAGCGCAGTGGTTCACTTGGCAGCGGTGAGAAGAGAACTGGTAAAGTGGGCAAAACTCACTTAACAACTCTCTTGGCAGCAGAAATGTTGGGCCCCAGTTGTGGTCGTAAGCCGAGGATTGCCTGCAGGCAGAAGAGTCCAGGTAGAATTGGGCCCAGATGGGAGCGGAGGCTTCATGGGCTGGGATTGCAAAGCAGCCCAGCCGAATTTCCACCCGGCAGCCGCATCGATTGGGCCGACAAGGGAAACATCTTCCATGCTCCCCGCTTGTCCAATCAATTTAACAAAAGGAAAGAAATCCATCTGGCAGGAATCACAAGCAGCAGCTGATGGAAAACAGGCATCCTGCGGTGGGGAGGTTGCCCGGTGGATGGATGGATGGATGGATGGATGGATGGATGAGGCGCCATCGCCCAGCGACCATATAAGTGAATTTTCTCCACTGCAATCTGTCCTTCACCTGGTTGTTGTTTCCCCTCCCCCCAGATCTTCCAGCTCTGTGGGGACGTTGGGGGGGAGGGGGCAGCCCTCATAAGGGAAAAGTTAGAGCCGGGAAGCTCGGCATTGGGCGGTGCCCGTTTTTTGTAACCCGGCCTTCCTCTGAAGGAAGAAATCCATCAGGCAATTTTCATGGTTTGAAAATGCTTCCCTGCCCAGGGGCAGCTGGGAGAGAATAGGAAAAAGGAGAGAGGGAGGGAGGGAAGGAACGAAGAGAGTGGGAAGGAAGGAAG
>JAEANM010023729.1:0-11305 GCA_017656035.1 Myanophis thanlyinensis
ACTTCAGACATCGTTGGACTCTTTTTGAAATAATTGGACAGTAGTTAACATGTGATAATTAATTGGGTGGAACTTTGTGTTTTACTTGGGTGTTGGAATCTCGGAAGCTTTAGATTCGGGATTCCACAGATCATACCAATACTATGTTCTCAATAAAATTTATTCTTTGGACTTTCGTTCTCTGGGATTTTAATTGCATAGAGGATGTGGTGTGGAACCCTGACAGTTCCATTGTTGCAGATGCACCACCCAGCTGTGAAGACTTGTGTCTGTTGTAAGTGTTACTTGAACAGGCTTGTGGAAGAGACAGCCGTGGTATATCTTCCTAGATGTCCACCAACTCAGGGAACAAAGAACTGATGTCGGTACCCATACACTGCAGTGGGAATGACTGATACCTGCTTTCTGGTAGGGTTGCAGGAACCATTGAAGTTGTCTGGATTGTGCCCTGGCCCACGGAATCACGTTGATACATGATACCATTTTGCCCAGCAGTTGGGAGAGGTGGGAGAGAGGTATTGTCTTCTTTTGGCAAATCTGATCAATTAATTCGCAAAGACTCAGGATTCTGTCGGGGGACAGAAATACTCTCTGTTGATTCATACCTATTACCGCTCCCAAGTGCTGCAGCCAAGTGGTTGGATGGAGGTGACTTTTCTTGTGGTTCACTAAAAACCTGTGGGCCTTCAGAGTAGATAACGTTATCCGAAGGTCCTGTTGAACCGATCGCTCCAAGTCTGACTGAATCAAGATATCGTCCCGGTAAACATGGACCCTCACCAGGACCTGATGCAGATGGGCCACCAGGACTGCCATCAGTTTGGTGAATATGCATGGCACTGATGAGAGGCTGAATGGTAATAATGCATGATACTGGTAATGTTCCCATTTGTAGAAAAAGTGCAGAAATCGATGATGTGCTTGGTGAATGGGAACATGTAAGTAGGCCTCAGTCAGATCTATTGATAGAAGATCTTTGTGGTAAAGAAGGGTCAATATGCTTCACAGCGTGTGCATCTTCAATTTGTGGTATTTTACAAACTGATTGAGTTGCTTGAGGTCGAGAATAGCTCTCCATCCTCCTGATGCCTTTGGAATGACGAAGAGGATGGAGTAGAATCCTCAACCCCAGAACTCCTGAGGAACGAGTTCTATGGTCTGAATGTGTCTTAAATGGTCGATAGTCTCTTTCATAAGGGCCCAATGTTGAGGATTGCTTGAAACATGGCATTGGACAAATCTGTTTGGAGGAGTATTTAGGAGTTCTAATGTTAGACCGTATCTTATTGTCTGCCTCACCCAGACATCGGAGGTTGATTCTTCCCACCGGTCGGTGAATAGGTTGAGGCGATCGCCAATAAGAAGGCTGGATCCAGAGTCATTTATTGCCATCGAAAGGGATGGGAACATACGCCGCGAAAGGACTGATGGGGGTAAGATTGTTGCTTGCCCCTGAAGGGTCGTGGTTGTTGTCGGTCAGATCTATGGAATGACTGATGTCGATTAGTAGTGTAGAAGTCATCTTGTGTCTGAAAGGGTGGTCGCCGAAAGGAATTATTTTTCCTGCGGTCTGGCTTCTTGGAGCAGGAGGTTATCCACTTCCTGCCATCCTTGGTTTGGATCAGGATCAATTTTAATCATTCCCAAATAACTGGGAGCCGGAGAATGGACATGAAGCCAATTTCCAGTATTGGCATTGGTCTGCCTGCCAATTCATAGGAGGCGACGAACGACTACTGAAGAGCCAATGGCTCTGGTGGCAAATTTGGTGGCGTGGAACATGGCATCTGCCAAAAATTCTACCGCCATTTTCAGTTTATTGATGTCCTGATGAATACATATTTTCGGTGTATCCACTCTAGACTGAAGCTCCCTGAGCCAACAAAGTAGCTCTATTAAAAAAGGAACCTGATGTGCTTTGACTGCCCAGGCAGCCGCCTGGTGGCCTCTACGAAGGACCTGTTCAGTTTTTTTGTCCTTCGATTTCAGGATGTCATCCGAATCAGCGATTAAGGCACTGGATGAAACCAAGGCCATAATGGGTTCGTCCACCTTTGGTGGTTCTAGGGCGGTGCTGAAGCTGCTGTCAATGTTATAAAAACGTTTCTCTGAGTTGAGTGATGGACGGCCCGCGGCCGGTATGTCCCACTGTTTTTGGACTAACTCCGTAAACAGAGTGGGAGCTGGCACCTCCTCAGCCGTGGTAGCCTGGGCTGTAAATAGGAGTTGTGTGGCTTCTTGATTGGGTGTAAAAGTCTGGGCCGTGTTAGCTGCCTGCTCACCTTTTAAGTAAGTGATGGCCTTAGCTTTGTTAAGTAATGTTTTAAATAAGGAGGGCCGGAATAGGCAGCAACTGCAGGAGCATCCAAATGGTCAGGTTTGTCGTCTGACAGAATGAGCTCCTCCTCACCCAAATAGATGGATTCATAGTCAGAGAGGGTTTGTGAGCTTGGTTCCATGTAATCTAACTCCAGGGATGAGGCCGGAGAGGATGCACATCGACCTGGAACCTGGATTGATGTGGATGGGACATCTTTGTTAGCAGCCTGATTCTGAGTTAATGCGGCCGCAATTAACTCCTTCATTTGGGCCAACAAGGATGTTTGCATAACTGCCATGGATGTAGGCTCTGAATTATCGGTTAGAAGTGCTCGATCAGCCGGAGGCTGGAATTGGATTTGTTTGTTCCGATTATCGTCTCCTGATACCAGGGTTGTCTGTGTATTCCCTGGTGTCTGGGCAGAGGGAGCGCTTGTTTCCACCTCATGCTCCGGAGACATAGTAGGCATCAGCATGTGGGTTCCCCCAGCTGGGAGAGATGAGTTGCCACCTTTGGTGGCAGTAATCTGCTCTGCACGTGTTTGATTTGGCCCATTGACACTCTAGGGCCCTCTGCCTGCAGATTGCGTGCTTCTCTTCTAAGCACGATGTCTTGGTGGGGCCCTTGTCCCTGGGCTTCTTTGAAGTAGAGACTGAAGAAAGATGCTTCCTCTTTGCGGTGAACTTGCGATGCATTTCGGGTTGAGGTGAAAGGGCCCGACTAGCATCCGATCGTTCCATCCTGTCTATTGAAACAAGAAAGAAGGCACATTAATAAAGATGATAAATGTGCCCCCACAGTATAATATGACTGAATGGAAGGACAGACTCGAAGAGTGAGTGTTCAGGCTTGTAAACCTTTGAAACCTGATATGCCTGTAGGGAAATGCCCCTTAAAGAGGTTGAATGTTGTTTTGACTAACACATACTAAGTGTAGTGACAGCCATGTTACAGGCCATGTACACTGCATCCTGTTAGCCATGCCTCGGAAGCGGTCATGGTGATCTTTGGATTTGCATTTTGACTTTATTTGTTTAAGACTGATTTTTCATAGGCCCTGTAAGGGACAAACTGATCTGTACCCCTTTGCCCCCACCCATGAGGGTTGCAGTCTTATGTCTGGGATTTGGGCCTCAGTAGCGACCGCAGCCCTAGGACATCTTCCCAGGTGTAAAAAAACCTGCGATTTCAGCAGTACCGCTGGTAACATGCTGGCCAGTTAGAGGCTCTATTAGGCAAGTAAAATTTTTCTTATACAAAATGGTGGCTCATGGCCGCATTCAAAATGGCAGCTTTGAATCGGGAGGTCCAGGTGGGAGGACTAGGCTAAAGGCACCCAGCAGGATTTCTCCCAAAGCCATATTAGATTTCCCAGTCTCCCGGTTAGTAGCCTGATGTTTGTCACTGTACCAAACTGTCTGTCCCTTAAGATGGGCAATAAAATGGCTGCCCTGAGCCTCGGCTGCATGACACACTGGGGCCGGAGGAGGGCAATCGCAAGGCTCGTCGCCTGGGGGGCCCTTGATCGATGTAAAAGGCCCACCATCTTCAACGCAGCTGCTGGGCCTGCGCCTGCCGCCCATCATCTCAGAAGCAATGACGGGGGTGGGTGATGTTGTCAACCCTGGAGCCTGCGAATTACTGTAAAACTCCTAGGAGGCCTTCGGATTCCAAAGTCTATAGGAGCCCTATTATTGCAAATGCCTCCGTGGCTACTCTCGTGCTCCTGCACTTTGTCGGCAATGGAAATGGCAGCAGCTGCAGTCTCAGCTTGGAAGCCATCAGGTTATGAAGCCGGTTGGTCGGTCTTTCACTCTCTCCTTTTTGGCCTTGCTAGGGACACTCATGCCTAATTGGGAGGGAGCGGGCAGCTGATTAGAGCTGTAAACCTGTGCTCGTATAGTTTAGGGAAGGAGACCTCCCTTGACAGTAGAAAGCCATTTTTAAAATAGTGCAAGGTGCCTGGCGATGTGACCGCCAATGTTGTCTTGCTAGATAACTTTAACGAGGTCTCATTTTCTAACCTCCTGTCAAGATCCAAAAGGACATTTATGTATAGGATGTGTGTGTTCCATTTTATATTATGCAGGCCATTTTACCCAGTAAAATTCAGGCCATGTAGATCTTGCCACATTTACACGTTTTCTGTTGCAAGGTCGTTGAGAGGGAGAAGGGGAAAGTAGAAACGGCAACTTCTTATCTTGTTTTCATTCTTTAACTTTAGTTCTCATGAAAATCTTTTTTTTGGCCCTTCACACCTGGGATGGGAAGTGTCTTTGGAAGTCGTTGGACTCCTTTTTGAAATGGTTGGACAGTAATTAACGTGATAATTAATGGGGTGGAACTTTTAAGTTTGACTTGGGGGAAGAAATTCCGGAAGCTTTAGATTCGGGATTTCAACAGACTGTACCAGGACAATGTCTTCAATAAAATCTTATTCTTTGGACTTTACTTCTCTGGAATTCTGATTGCATTGGTGATGTTGTGTGGAACCCTGACACCTCCTTTAAATTGCCAGCGCTTGAGAGACCAATGGTATATAATGATAATATTTGAACAAGGCGGCTGTTCGATTAGAATAAACTGTGAGGGAGAACCGACTCCTCCTTTCTGTGCAAGGGAAAATGCCGTTAAAACAAAAATGGCAGGAGGCACTTGACGATATGACAGCCGAAGCTGTCTCATCAGAAAAAAAAATTTTTTTTTAAAGGCCATTATTCTGAGTGTTCATCTGAAAGATAGAATGAGGCTGTTTTTTCTTAGACCGAAGTTGGCACTATTTAAACAAGGGTGGTTGTATGAATTTTAGTGAGGCTACAGAAATTTCTGTGCCTCCCCCCCACATTTAATTGATCGAATTGTGACAGCATTGTTTGATGGCCAACTCGATAAGGATTGAACTCATGATTGATGAACTATAAATTTGAATAGATGAATTCCTCAAGCGTAGAGAGATATTCCAACAGTCAGATCTATTCGATGACTGAGTAGAACTGGGGACAGGAGAAGCCTGGCCCTTTTATATGTTTGCAACTCAGTCACAAGATCTATGACATGACAGACAAACCCATTCCATGTGGATTATCTCTCTACATTCGACGGAGAATATACTGAACAGACATAACAATGACAACGCAGAAAATATTTAAAATACACATCTTAATGAAACCTGAAGCTTTTCTTTGAAATAAGATGGACAAGCCAATTGAAAAAACAATTCAGGGTGTGATTCCTTCATATGGTGACAACTGCGAGGATTGTACCTTCCAAACATTGGAAAGAAAAAGGGATGCTGATTGTTGAAGAATGGGTTTTGAAATTGACTGAATTAGCAGAGATGTTTCTTCCAAGATGGCGCCGTAACAAAGGCAGCTGTCATAGCCGCTCCGACCCCCAATCCTGTAGATACCCCTATCGATACCTATAGATACTCCTGGAGCCCCCTAGAACCAACCCCAAGCCGTTTCAAAACCTCAGGAAACCAGCTATGGACCTCACATGGAGCACAGCCAGCCAGAAAACAACAGAAGTCAGTAAGATCATCAAAATCATGAGAGGCGGAGCGACGCGATCCGAGGCAGCCTGAGCAGCCAGCACTTCGAGAGTTGCCGGAGCGCTGCTGAGGCCCCATGGACAGCCAGAGAGATGGGGGAGGCTTACCAGAGCGACGCGGGGATTCTCAGAGCAGCCGAGGCCTCCCAGGCAGCCGGAAAAACTTTGAAGGAAACATCGGAGGCTGCCGGGAAGGCCCGAGGACTTTTCTAGTGAAGCGAAGGCCTCCCAGGCAGCTGGAAAAACATCGAAGGAAACATCGGAGGCTGCCGGGAAGGCCCAAGGACTTTTCTAGCGACGCGGAGGCCTCCCAGGCAGCCGGAAAAACATTGAAGGAAACATTGGAGGCTGCCGGGAAGGCCCAAGGACTTTTCTAGTGAAGCCGAAACAACATCGGAGACTGCCGGGAGGGCCGAAGACTTCCAGGCAACAAGAAGAACATTCCACAAGAACATACAGAGTATAAGATTGATGGCACAAGAATATTCAGGACTATAACATTGATTGCATTTAATTCCCCTTCCCAACTACCTCCTTCCAAGACCTATAATTGCATTTGATTCCACCTTCCCAGCTGCCCCTAGACCTCCCTTCCTACCTTAACTTACTTGTGGTTGCGTAAGCATTTCACTGCATATCGTACCCATGTATGATTGTGTATGTGACCAATAAAATTTGGATTTGGAGATGGTGAAATTAATTATTTTGATTAGAGATAATGGACCAGACAGTTTTATAAGAAACCAGAAACCATTTGTGGACTTTCTACATGTTAAAATAAAACAAATCGTAAATAGGGATTTGAAGTATAATATTTAGGTTAATGAATTACTGCTTTCTCTTCTATTTATATATATTTGTAAAAGGAAAAGAGAATTTACTGATCTCTCTTTTTCAGCCCACAGCCAGGGTAGATTTTATATGTTAAATTTATTTGGTATTTGGATTACCTTTTTCTTTTTTTGTACACCATTTTTTCTTTTTCATTGTTATTGCTGAACATATACTTTTGTTTTGGTATTTTACCCTTTATGATAAAACAATATGATAATCAGTAGTAGCAACAGTAGTAAAGTGGGAGGATGGATCCACTGCTTTTCATCTGCATTGGGGTTTTTTTTTTTGTGCTTTTATATTTCTTGGTTAGGTTGTTGAGGTATTGCTTGATCAAGTTGTCTAAGTTTGGTATTGGGTTGGGGTTATTGAGAAGTAGGTTTCTTTTTTTCCTCCAACAATTGTTTGGCTAAATTTTATACTACATCTTATAATAAAGTTAAGCTGCTGTTCTAGTGAGTTCTGGAACACAGTTGGAAAATAATAATCATAAATATATTGGATATTTAATTCTTGCTTTGCATAGAATTATTTTGCTCTGTTCTTATTTAATAAAAATATCATAGCATTGTTAAACTTTTGGAAGTTGTTTCCTCTGTAAATAAGTAAAAGTGAACCGGAGGACGCATAGTACTGATTGCTTACGCATGTTCAAGCTTAACTAATGTGAACAGCCTTACACAAATTATATTTTTGTAAGGTTCTCTGACAACGTATACAATAAAACACTTACGAAGGAGAGCAAGTTTTAAGCCTCCATTTTAAGCCTCCATTTATGCAATCTGACCTTTACATAATTCTGAATCATGAGAAAGTCACAAATAAGTGGACTCACAGAACTCATCTTAAGTACCTGCTAAAGAGGTCAATTTCATAGAAGAATGATCCACCTAAATACAATCAATGTGCTAGAGTTATATTTAAGAGTACAATCAGAAATTTTCCTATGGAAGAGATTTTTTCTCTCTCTCCCCTCCCTCCCTCCCTCCCCCCCTCCTACACACACACACACATACACACGTCAGAATTGGATGCAAGTGCATTTATACTTGACTAAGATGAAAGAGAACACATAAAATAAATCCAATAAAGCATAGGGGAATTTTAAAGGAACACAGAAATATAAAGCATTGCTAGATCAGATTCCAATGACAATGCTTTGTGCTGAAGTGAACACACATAGCTTACTTTCAGCCTTAAATAATACAATCTTCCTAGAATAATCATTCATTCCTTATAATTCCAGGCCTAATTAGCCAAATTTTGGTCATGTCTAGAATTACAGGCAGAGTAGCGAAGCTTTGTTCCAAATGGGGCCTTCATTAATATTTTTCCCCCATCTCAGCTTTCTAGACATCAATGAGCCTCTTTGAACTAGCTGTCAGAAAACACAGTTGGCATGAGAAATGTGAAGTGTCTCAGGCTGGAGAAGTACAATCTGGGATTTCTAATATTAAGGTATCGTATTGCAAATTTCCTTAGAGTAGACACCTGTGGAATGAGCATAGTAATGCATCTATAATGCAATGCAATCAAGAAATAGTGCAAAATAATTTTCTACATGTCAGATTTCCAGGAAAATTTTAAAATCTCATTTTTCAAATTTTTACAAGTTTTTACAAATGAGCAGTTAAACATAATTGTTCAGCTTTTCTGTATCTTGCTGTCTTTTTTTTTTAATTTTGAAAAATTTGAACTGCAAAACATTTGGCAAAGTTTTCCCTTCTCAGACTCACCATCTCTCCTTCAAAAAGTATTACTATTTGTTAAATTACCCCTCTGTATTAGACTAGAAACAATACAGTGACCATTACAAAAATCAGACAAGTTTGAAACAGCTTTTAAATATCCATTCTAAGAGTGGAATTTTTATTTCACTGCCTGGAAAGTTTGGGATTAATTTTAACAGTAGCCTTCTCCATCCAAATAGTATACAAATTTTTGTTTATTTAGACTTTTTTAGATGATTTGAAATAATAAAAATGAAGAGTAACCATTTATTTATTGAGAAAGTTCCGTTTAAGTGATCTACTCAATTACGTAGTTCTTGAATGGAAGAATGCAAAGAAAATGAAGTTTAAAACTGAAATGACAAAAATGACAGTTATTTGTATGGTGGCTTTATTTTACAATGCATGCATTTTATATTTATATCATTGCCTTCTTAATCAGAACATATTAGTTGGGTTCCATTGAGAAACCAAACGAGAATAAGTTATTTTATTTTTTCTCTTTGGTTTGTTTGGTTGTCTGCCAAACACAATAATCAAATACAGATATGCAATATTATCAAAGGGGTAAGTTTTTCCCCCCATAAACTTTTATAATCTATATCCAATAGCAAAGAAGTAACCCAGCATATGTTATCTCTTGGCAATAAGTTTGTTTCAAATAGAAAAGTGTAAACTAAACAGATTTCAAAGAAAAATTTCTACACAGCCCAGAATTGCTAGGTGTAGCACGAATATAATAAAGAAACAAGGGGGGAAATGTTATCCTATTTAATTGCAGTGCACTTAAACTGCCCCCATAATCTGGATCCATAGGTTTAAGTGATTCCAGAGAAGTGAATATAGGATGTCAGTATTGCATTTTGGATGAAATCATAAAAATGTTCCCTACAGAAGGAAACAATAACTATAAAAATGTTACATAGAATGTACAAGAATAAGATCAGGCAATTTAAGCACATAGGCCTTTAAAACTACTATACTATGATGGAAGCAAACAAAATGTTCTAGAATTCTGAACTTGTCTTGTGGGGAAAGGATTCTGTGACTTGAGTATCTGGCCTTTCCTGCTTCTCTCATTTATTATGTCCAACAGACTGGTCCTGTTGTCATCATGTACTTGTTAGCTGCAAAAAGAACTGTGTTGTTAGTACAGTCATGCACAGAAAAAACAACAGGACTAGATATTAGAGAATGCTTTTCAGTTTTGCAACAAACAAGGAGAAAAATCACAGACAACACCAAGAACATGCAAACACTTGAAAGACCTGAAGAGACAATTGTGAAAGCCAAACAAGAAACATCCCAACAAACTGAAATTTACTCTTTGTCACTGTTAAAGATATCTCTTATAAGGAAACATCAAGATATGGAATTCTCATTCATGCGCTAATGACAAACGCAGTCCTTTGAAGGATAGCCAAGAATTTTTTCTTGCATCTTGTTTGGATTTCAACATTGATCCAAAATACTTTAGGCACTCGGAAGTCATGTTGCCTATGGCACCACCTTCAGCTCCCGTTTAGCTGTTGCGCTCCTCTTTGTTTTCTTTCATTTGGGGACTAAGTTCAAATGCTGGGAAGCGAGACTTTTCTGGAATCAAGATGTCAGAAAGGAAGTGGATAGCTCCTGCCATACCTGAGAAAGTAAGTTCAAAAGAAATGTGGCATCTTCATTCATAATTTTAACCAGGGGCATGGCATGGTCTCAGATATTTTGGGGAGAAACTAGACTAGTTTTAAGTCAATCCTTTCTCATTAAAATGTACAGCAGTTAAGCAAGCCTACCTAATATTAACAATTTTAATGAAGAGATCACAACTTGGAGAAAGAATAAAAAACTATAAGAGGCATCAAATCCCCTCCCTGAAAATACACTATCTACTAGTATCTTAGTTTTTTGTCTTAAAAAAAATTACAGTGCTGAAATTTAGTAGTATGCTCTTGAAAGAATCTAATGAGTATTTAAAAAATCAACTCACAACTTGCCCATTGCAATCTTATGCTGATTAAGAATTACATGGGAATTCCTGCAAGAACATTTCATGGATTAAGTTAATTATTTAGTAAGTAAATAAATAAATGCTCTAGGGGAAGAGGATTTTATGAACCCTTTTCTGTCAGGATTCAGTCCCAGGCTAGAATGAGAGTAGCACTTTTGTTCTGGTGTATGATGTATGCTATGATCTGGATGGAGGGAAAGTGCTCCAAGGTCACCCTACTCTTCTCAACAGAATTCAGTACCATTTACAACAGTATCCTTCTGGATATCTATTGAGAGATAAATCCTTTCTATAATGGATTTATAGTATACTGAGTAATAGATAGGGCAGGTTAGCCCAATGGATATTTCTTTGTGTAATGGTCAGGGTTTGGTCATTTTCATCCTTTTTTTAAATACCTACATTCAATCACCAAGAGCGTCTGTCTGTGGGAGGGAGTATCATCTATTGATGATATGCAGTTATATATTTTCAACTTGAGTCAAGTCAGAGATGCTATTGAGATCTTGGAAAAATTTGGAGATTATTAGATTAGGGATATCTTAAATTGAACTCAAGCAGAATGATTTATTGGAAAGGCTTTTTATCAGCTCTGGTTTTAAATTGATATAATTTAAATTTAATGGCATGGTACTCTCCCTCAAAGAGCAAGACTGCAAGCTGAGGATTTATAGTTGCTTCAGATGGGCAAGCGGAGGCCATTGCCAAAAGGGCTTTAAAATAGGATGACCATATTTTGATTTCCAAAAAAAGAGGACAATCGGAAAAAAAAATCAAAAAAAAAAAAGCGCGGCCTCGAGACACAAATTCCCTTCTTTCTTTCCCTTCTTCCATCCTTCCTTCCTTCCTTCTTTCTCTCCTTTCCTT
>JAEANM010023730.1:0-11305 GCA_017656035.1 Myanophis thanlyinensis
GTAACTAGTTCGGCGGGCCGGATTAAAAAGCCCAACGGGCCGGATGTGGCCCGCGGGCTGTAGTTTGCCCATGTCTGTTTTAGAGCCTCAGCATCCTTTTTTACATTGTGGTGACCAAAACTGGATGCAGTATTCCAAGTGTGGCCTTACCGAGGCCTTATAGAGTGGTATTAAACTTCACGTGATCTTAATTATATCTCTCTTTGAGGGAATGCAAGTCTTTTTGTTTTTGGAAGATTACTTCTTGTGTTTTGCAAACTATCCTTTGAATGGTTTGTACAGGATAATAAAATACTTTCTGAGATACTAAGGGGAGAATAAATCTGTCAGTGGAGGGCGATTTCCTAATAAACGATTACCATGGACTATAGTCCTGGAATTTAGGACGAATAGGTAACTGCTACTTGTCCAGACAATCTGTTACAAAAGCAAGAAGAAGTTGGTATTTGGTGCATTGTCTTTGCCAAAGTAAAGAGGTGCAACCCATCTTGGTTTAGTAAGGAATCCAAAAGGATTCAATTAAGGATAAGTAGACCCAAGTTCTCCACTAAAGAAGTTCACCAGTTGACTTGGAATCAGTCTATATGTATATATATGAATATACATATATGAATGCAACATATATGATCAAAAGATATTCTCTTGATAAAAGTAAATCAAAAATTCCTGTAAGTTAAACAAGGAATGGGATGCTTTTCATGAACTCATCCTTGAGGTTTTATTGACAGCAGTATGAAAAGCTTTCCTACTGCCTTTTCCCTAGATATTTATTTGACTCTGGCTGACATCCCTAGTATCTACTTGAGATCTTCTCTCCAAGGATCAACTAGATCCCCCACTTGCTTAGCTTTCTGACAATTGCCTAGGTTGGCAGATGTTGTTGCCTCGTTGGGCTCTTCATTTCTGGTTGGATCAAATTAATTTTATCAACATTTCTTTCTCCTAAAATCAGATAACCCCAACTGAATGACAGATTCTTGTCATTCAACTCCCAGCAATGGTGGAATTCAAATTTTTTTACTACCGGTTCTGTGGGTGTGGCTTGGTGGGTATGGCTGGGGGGGTCATGTGACTGGGTGGGCAGTTTCTGTAAGCAGGTCAATAAAGATTAGGCTAGAAACAACACCAGAATGTTTCTTTCCTGCCTTCCTTACAGGATTAACCCTGTAAAGTGGAAAAAAGCAAAAGGTGCTTTCTTCTAACAACCGGTTCTCCAAACTGCTTAGAAAATTTACTACTGGTTCTAACAAACCTGCTAGAACTGGCTGAATTTCACCTCTGACTCCCAGGCTCTTCATGGATGGCAGAAAATTGGAAAGTTGTTTTAGTCTTCTTCACATCTATCATGGCATCCGGCCCAGGCTAGGAAATAACAGATCATCTGGCTGGTTGACTCTCTATCTAGCTCCCCCCTCCCCCGTGGTTGTATTAAGTTCACCATCTGTATTGCTAGTGGTAACCCAGGAGAAGAAGGAGCCAGATGGAATGCTGAACCCCAATAAAATTGCCTCTCCTGTTTTCACGGTAGGCTTCACTTCATCTTTAAGTCTTGGAAAGTCTTCAAAAGCCGTGTCTTTTGTTACCCATTTTTTAAGCGACAACCAACCACCCTTGAGCCTTTTGGCATCCCCGTCAGTTTAGCAGATCCAGAGCCATCCATCACTGCTGTTAGGGCTGTCACACTTGTTTAACTTTAGCATCAGCCAACAACGCGAAGTTCTAGTTACCGATCGGCATCATTGCGGTTGTCAGCAGGGAAAACAAGAAGTCTCTTTTTGAAATTTTGAGAGCTTGACTTTCTCCAGTAAGGATTTTTACAGGGCGAGTTTATACATCTGCATCTTCCCGTGTGATGTCAGAGCTGGGAATTTTCAGTGAGAAAACCTTTCTTTTCAAATGCAGTAGAACATTTCTTCATAGAATCATACGGATGGAAGGGATCTTGGATCTTCTAATCCAACCTTCTGCCCTAGACAGAAGCTCTTTTTCCATGTTGGCTGTCCAGTCTTTGCCTGAAAACCTCCAGCAACAGAGCAACCAAAAATTCCAGGAAACAAACTATTCCATTGATTAATTGCTCTCATTGTGAAGAAATGACTCTTTAGTTCTAGGTTGGATCTCCCATGGAGGAGCTTCTGCCCAATGCTTCTTGCAAATGTCGATTTATTCAGCGAGTTTACAAAAATTGTAGAACAGTGGTATTGAATCCCATTTTGGAAGAAGGAAAACAAGCTCATCAAGAAAAATGAACATTTTAGAGAAAGAGTTTAAAGAAAGGTTCAAAGTTTTATATTTTTCTAATAGAAGGATAGAATAGCATAGAATAGAATAGAATAGAATTCTTTTTTTGGCCAAAAAGGAATTTGTCTTCGGTGCATATGCTCTCAGTGTAAAATAAAGGAAACGGTATATTCATCAGGAATCATAAGATACAACACTTAATGATAGCCATGGGATACAGATAAGCAGTCAAATCATACTAGGAGACAATAATCAATATAAAACATAAGGATACAAGCAACAAATTAATATCTAAGAAGACTGAGCAGGCATACAAATCATTGACGCACAGAATTACAGATTTATTGTTGGTGCTTGATTCTAAATTGTTGTGTTGAAAATCTACACAAATGCATCCCTATAATATCTCCCTAATTTTAAATATAAGTTTCTATCCTTAGTTAAGCGTCCAGCACTGTCCATTGCTGTGCACATGCATTGTTACTTGTGAACAAGAATTAGATTCAGAGATGCGGGTAGAATATTCACTCACACACATTCACAATTAAAGATGCACAGAGATAGGCTCCAAACAATATCTGAAATGAAAATTCTTTAAATGGCAGCTGTTCCATGAACAGTTATTTAAAAGCTGCATTTCTATTTGTGTTTGCAAGGGATGCATTACAACCCATCATTTCAGCAGTCTGCTTTGTTTAAATTTTATGCTATCATTTATCATTAAAAATGTGATTTGTTCAGCAGACCCAGCCATATTGTTTTTATTTATTTAAGCATCCCTCACATAGAAGGACTCTGCCACCTCAGTCTCCTTTCTCCACCTTCTCAGATGAGATCAGCCAGTTTTGAAAAAAATACAGTTTACAGTATATACGGAAATTGGAAGAACTGTCTGCCAATTGACTGTCTGGTGAATGGAAAGAATATTGTCTCAACATCTTTTGACCAATTTCACCACATTGATAATGTTAAGGACACAACTGACAATAGGGAGGGGGAAATGCTTGCATTTTAATTGAAGTTGGTACATTTAGGATATAATACACAATCCACTTCTCATTTGGCTTTCCTTGGCCTGAGGAGCAATAGTTGAAGAATATTTAGCACATTCTCCCCCTCATCATGATACATACTTAACTGGAGAATATACACAGTCTTAATTTCAAAAATAATGTTTCTGGGCTTTTCCAATTCCCAAAATAGCATTACACATTTTAGTAAAAGTGCAGCAAATATAGTAAAGCTAGCTGAAATGGAAATAGATGAGTCAGTGTCACAACCGATGCTCAGGAATAAAATTGTGCATATCATTTTTCCTTGAATTGTATGGTTCTCATTCCATAGAAAAAGTTTCAATTCATGATGGAAAGATATATGTAATGCAATATCAATATCACCTCTCAAAAACTGAAAATTCTGGACAGTTTTGTGAACTCTAGACCTTCTCAGAGATTTTCTGGCAAGGAAAAATGACTGGCAAGTATTCTGTCATTGCACCACTTGAAGGTGCTAATTTCCCAACTGTCAGCAGCCTGTGAATTGGGTGACAAATTAGGCACAATCATTTTGGCCTATTTCTAGATTAAGCATGCTTATATGGAAAGCAATGAGCAGAATGTGAGTTAATGGGGAACTATCCTGCGTCTTACACTGAACCTTGTAGCTTTTAAATAGACTGCAATTACTTTGTAAAACTGATTTTTATCATAATTATATGCATATTAGGCTGATGGGATAAGAACATTTCAGTCACAAGCTTCTTCTGTATTAATGTCTCATGTATTTTCTACTGTTTGGTTATTTAAATACATGTTATTAATTAATAACTGATTTGAGTTGGTTTTTCCATTAATGTTGTAGACCTTCACATCGAGGAAAATTCTGTGAAGGTTCCTCTCGGATGTTGAGGCTTTGTAACATTCAGAAGTGCCCCCTAAACAGCATTAGCTTTAGAGCTACTCAGTGTGCAGAATTCAACAGCAAGAGGTTCAGAGGATGGCACTACAAATGGAAACCATACACTCAAGTAGAAGGTAAATTTAAATATGTTTGAAAGTGTCAGAAGAATGAAATTGCATGCGTGGTAGGAGCAGCCCCACTCCCCCCCTCAAGAAATTAGACCAGCTGTGTTCTGCCCTAAGGCTTCCGATTGTACACATTTCTGTTTTAAATTGTGAAATGGTTCATTCTGGAATTGCAATTGTTAAACCTCAAGAGAATGTATTATATAAAGATGGCATCTAATATTAAATATCCTATTTAGGGAGTATTTGGGGTGTCTTGGAATGCACCACTGCAAGGAAAAAGCATAGAAGGAAGATCACAATCTAGGGATATTAAAGTTGTTGCCTTCCAGGAATCTCAATAAGGAAAAATAGATGCATTCATACATGTTCTCTGTCCCTCTCTCCCCTTCTCTCTCCTTCTCTCTCTCTTCCTCCCTTCCTCCCACTCTCTTCCTCCCTGTTTTAAACCTTATCCTGAAATAATATGGTATGAATTTGCATAATTTTCTTGGTTAATGCCATTGTAATTCTTTGTCCTTTTCCCAACAGCTTTAAAATTACAAATGCATTTTAAAATCAACACTTCAATGTATCCTTATTTAAATGTATTAATTTCAATATTCCACTGAATATTTAATAGCATTGAAAACAGGATAAAAGCACTTATTCATTCATTTAGGATTTAAGACAAACAAATCTAAGCACTTCTTTAGCAAACTTATTTCATTTGGAGAATATGCATGAGCTGAAATCTCTCATCTTTTAAATTAATAAACACTCAGCTTTTAATTACATCGGGCCTTTAAGTTATACATTTTCCTTCTTCTGTTTAGAGATGTTGATTTTTAAAAATCATAAATGTAAATAATCAATAAAGCATAACAATACAATTTATTTCTGTTAACAGATTTATAATTTCTAATAAATGAAAGACTTATGAAAACTGCCTCATTGGATCACTTGCAATCTTTCAGTGACTTTAGGTTTACTCATATTTTACTTCCAGTTCTAGCAATGTAGGGAAAAATAAAAGAAGGCTTCTCATTCTCTTTCCATTTCAGAACAATATTTGTGCAAACTATACTGTATTGCAGAAGGCTTTGATTTCTTCTTTTCCTTATCAAACAAAGTAAAAGATGGGACACCCTGTTTGGAGGATAGCCGCAATGTTTGTATTGATGGTATTTGTGAGGTAATGATGAACTCAGATACTTTTCTTTGCTGTTAATATGCATTCAATGTCTCTAATTAGTATTTACAGAGCCAGTTTGGTGTAGTGATTTAGACACCAGAGTAGAAACTGAAAAACTGAGTTCTAGTCCCACCTTAGGCGTAAAGCAGATGGGTAATCTTTGGCCAATCATTCTCTCTTAGCCCAAAATGTCTGGCCCGAAGTCTCTCTCTGGTTCTAAAAATAACACTATGATGTTATCCATTCAGTCACGTCCAACCCTTGGTGATTCTATGGGCCAGCTCTCTCCACATTTTCCGATCTTGCACTATGGACTAGCTAGTGTCAGCTTTCATAGAGTCCAGCCACCATGATTTTGGGGGGTCTAGTTTCCTTTTATAGCTAACTCTTTATAGCAAACATAATTATTTTCTCCATTGAATTCCTCTGCATAACATAGCCAAAAGAAACGAGATACAGTTTTGTTATTTTGCCTTCTAGTGACATAGCCATACTTCCTTGTTAGTCATCTCTGCTGCTTGTTAGACACTTTTGCTGTCCCAAGCTTCTCCAGCACCACAACTCAGATGAGTCAATTTTCTTTTTGTCTTGCTTTTTTAAGGTCCAACTTTCACAACCATAAGTAGTTATAGGGAACACAATAAAGCAGACCAACCTACATTTGGTTGCCAGGCTGATGTCCTGGCTTTTCCATATTTGGTTCATGTTTTTCATTGCTGTGTGATCCAGTGCAATCCGACACTGTATTTCTGGGTGGCATAAAAATAATATTACAAAATAGAAATAAAGGCAAATCACAAAGGAAATTGGGATCCCACAAATGTAAAGCTGGAATTAGGAAAGCAAAAATATTAAAATGAACTGAAATTGGTAAAGGACACTGAGAATAACAAAAATGGTTTCCATAAAGATTTTCAAACTAAAAGGAAATGGCAGGAATCTATATATGTTTAGTGAAGAAGACAAATGCTATAAGATTACAAAGAAAAGGCACAGCTCTTCAACTTCTACGTTCAGTTGTTCAGTTGTCTCCATGAAAAACATGTTTTTTGCTAGAAAATTTGAAGAGCAGGAGGAAGGAGAGAAATGAAGCTTGAGATGGATAGAAATGAAGTCAGGCAATATTTTTTTACTTTGAAAGAGCTCAAATATCCATGATCAAGTGAAGTTTTTCGGTTAAATCAAATATATAGGATATATCAGGAAGAAGTTCTTGGGATATTAGTTGACTACAAATTGAGAGTATGAGTCAGTAGTGCAATAGGTGCAAAATGTCATATGTAATTTTAGGTTGTATCAACAGTATTATAATTTCCAATTCTTGGGAACTAGTTATTGATTTTACAGCTAGTCCTTGGCTTATGACCAGTCATTTAGTGATGGTTCAAAGTTATGACACATCCTCCAAAAGTTATTTATAATACAGTTTTAGAATTCCAATGGCTGTCATGTTTACAGCCAGTAGCAGTGTTCAGAAGTCACATGACTGAATTATTATGGGTTTGTGCCAATTTCTGGGCTTTTCAGCTGATGTCTAGCCAAAAAAACCCACCCATAGGAATACATTGACTTGCTTAAAAATTGTGGCATTTACTTAACAACTGCTGGATTCACTTCATGACTGTGGCATTCACTTAGTAACTACCACAATCAAAGTTATAAAATCAGGTACAGTCACATAAGTACCTCAACTTATGACTTTGTGGTTTATGAAAGAATATCCAGGTCCATTGTGGCCCTAAGTCAAGGATTACCTGTAAACTGCTTTGGGTTTTAAGCATCACAACTGAACAACAATTCTAAGAAATTGGAACAGGCTCAGAGAAGGACAAAAATGATATTGAGGGTGTCTATAAACTAAGTCTTGTGAAGAAAGAATGAAGGAGCAGGGTACCGAGGGCATGTAATTGCATTCGTCACATATCTGAAAGATGTCATAGAAGGTCAAGATCTATTTTCTTTCATTCAGAGTGCAGGATTCAGAATAATGGATTTAAGGTACAATGATAGATTCTTCTTCATTGGATATGTTCAAGGAAAAACTAGACAACTATCTATCCAGGATGCTTTAATTTGGATTTACTTTCCAATATTTTTAATTTATCTACTTTTTAATCAGTTTGTTCCTCAGTTTTGAAATTATGTTGCTCCCTTAATGTTGTTATATGCATTTGGATTTTTGTTGTTTTTAATTGGTATAGTATAAATTTATAAAAATGGATTCCTGCAATGGCAGGAAACTGATCTTAAGAGGTCCTTACCAGCACTATGGCTCCCTGGATATGTAAAGGGCCAATTCTATAGCTCTATGAACAAACAAAAAAACCTTTCAAATTAATGCTTATTCCCATTTATTTCACAAAATCTGCTGCTTTTATAACTAATTCAAAGTTCAATTCAATTTCAAAGAATTTCAGAACACCTATCATAAAATATTACACAGAAACAGTCAACAGTGAATACTACATTTTTAATAATAGCGGCTATTTAGGAAACAACTAAGCTCAATGTCCAAAATGCTACTCCAAACTTTTACATAGAAGAGGATAAAAAATAAAAAGTGCAAGTGTGAAGCCTCTGTTCCTTCTATCAATAACATTTTTGCAAACACTTTTCCTCAAGTATTTTTCTCCAATTTAGCTATGAATTATGATAGGAGGGTAAATTTTCAAGAGAAATACTCATGTAGTGTGAGGTCCTTTAGAACTGAGGTCTCCAACCATGGCAACTTGTGGACTTCAACTCGCAGCCAGCTTTGCTGAGGAATTCTGGGAGTTGAAGTCCACAAGTCTTAAAGTTGCCAAGATTGGAGATCTCTGCTTTAGAATGAGCAGGGAATGGTGAAGATATTAGCTACGGTATTTCTCAAACGATAAATAAAATGCTCAGCACTATGTTATACTTTTTATTTTTCTTTCACATTTGGACAGCCTAAAATGGCAAGAAGGGCCAGGTAAACACTTTGAGAAGAATCACAATATATGCAAGAGGGAAAAGCCATATTTTAAATTTATCATAAACGAAGATAGTTTTTTGTTCATAAAATATAAACAAATATGTAAACAATTGTTATAATACATACACCTAATGCAAAAATATATAAACAAAAGATGCAGGCTTTTTCTCTATAAGGCTACACCAAAATGTCCAGCAAAATGAAATGTTTTGATTCTTATTTGCAAACCTTTAGATTAAACTACTGTATTTGATGTAATTTTGCATGCATCAAGGAAGTCCTTCTTTTGCAGGTGGTTGGCTGTGATCATGTCTTAGGCTCCAATGCTGTAGAAGATGCTTGTGGAGTATGCAAAGGAGATAATTCCAGTTGCAGAATTTATAAAGGGCAGTACACAAAACAACACTCTACAAATCGTAAGAATTTAAAAATATTTTCAATATAATAAGTCATTAAATCATCTACAGGAAATTATTAGAGGAAAATATTTCTGTGCTTATTTACAGAAAAAGTCATTCTTGTCTACATAAATAAGAATGATAAAAACAAATTAAATGAGCAGTTTTATGACATCTCAGCAAATATGATTTACTTCCATACAACTGACAATAAAGCTGCTTTCTAAATAATTTTGGCCTTTCTTCTCTGAAGGCTAGAAAACTATGTTTAATCCCTTTCAGAAAGACTGCATCCTTCAGGTATAGAAACAGTATGGGAATTCTTCTCAATGTTTCATCTGTAGTTTATGTGCCCAGCAAGATGATGACTCTACAGTACTGCTTTTTGAAACCTCAAGAGTAGATGGTATGTTATCCTGTTCAGAACATCATGGTTTCAAAACACAGAGAAATCTGGGTCAGGTTGGCCTCAACTGAAACACTGTTGAAAAAACAAAGGACAAGCTTTTATCCCACCGCAACACAACTAGTGTTGCTTATATCCAATTTTTAGTGCTTATCTACTTGAGATAACTGCCTATTTTCAAGGAGATTTTCAAGGCGGCTTATTTTTCCCAGCAATGTGGCATTTCTTTCTAGATTCTGCTTTCTGTTGTTTAATTCAGAAAAACAACATGATTTAATATGCATGTCTGTGTCCTTATTTCAGAGCTTGATTTCAGGATGGCAGGATCAGGGGTGAGAGGAAATTTGGCCATGGCTTCAGAAATAGATTTCTCAGGATTTATTTCATTAGATTCTTTATCCTCATGTAGGCTCTGCATCCCCTTGGAAAAGAATTTATCTGGAGGACTGTAACCATTATTCACAAGACTCAATGTCAATGTCCTATGCTTAAAGATGTCTGAATTCATACAGTAGAAATAGCTCCCTGTAGCTAAAGAGATGACTTTGGAGAAGCTATGTAGCAAGTTACAAAAACCTACTTTAAGCCTGGGAAATGAAGAAAGCATTGTGAAGAAATTTAAGTTAGTACTGCCCTAAGTCCTTGGGATATAAGAAAACATTTATCTAGGGTCAACAGTTTTGGCCCTCTGCATGCCTAAAGCTGCAATTCTGGGTATATTTTTCAGTGAACTCTCTACTACAGGGGTTTCAAACTCAATTTCATTGAGGGCTGCTTCAGGGTTGTGTTTGACTTTGTGGGGTTAGGGGGGCCATGGCCAGGGTGGGCATGGCCAGCTTGACATCATTCATGTCAGGGGTGCCTGTGGTGGGCCAAGTGCTCTGCCAGCAAAAACGGGCTCTCAAGCTCTGTTTTTGGCTGCAATAGCTTCCTGCAACCCTCTGACAGCAAAAATGAAGCTTGGAAGGGAACTGTGGGCCAATCCTTTGCTGTTTCCAATGTGGCCTCATGGGCCAGATCTAAGCAACCCGTGGGCCAGATCTGGCCCCCAGGCCTTGAATTTGACACCCCTGCTACAGGATTTAATATTTTAAAAAAAGAATTACATCATAATGTCTTCACTTTAAGTCTCCAAATTCCTAGCAGAAACCTACTACTTATTTCCTAAAGTCCACAGTTTCATCTGGACCCGGCTATTGCATTACGGAGTGTGTTTCTTCTTCCTTTATCTAGAGTACTACACATTAGCCACAATCCCTGCTGGAGCAAGAAGCATTAATGTGTATGAGATGAATGTATCCAACTCCTATATTGCTGTTCGCACTTCCAGTAAAAAGTATCACCTCAATGGTTATTGGACTGTTGATTGGCCTGGGAAATACAAATTTGCTGGGACTCTGTTTGTCTATCAAAGACCATATAACCACCCAGAGACATTAAGTGCTTCTGGACCTACAAATGAGAGTATTATAATAGAGGTAAGTGATATTGTCATAGACTGTTGTTCACTGTATAAAAGTAATTAGAATTCCTGAAGGACTCATATTTTTTTATTGTGTCGACTGAGAAGTCCAATACATAGATAATGGAGGTTAACAAAATCTGATATCTGTTTATAGCCTCTCCATTGTGATTCACCCTGTAATAGTCATAATACAATACTGGAACATAACATGTTGAATAAGGAACATAATTTTATTAGGCTTGATAGCTCTATTCCGCTTTCCTGAAATGTGGACCTATTGCAGTTTAATCTATACTCTAGTCTAGCAAGTCATGGATATTTATTACTGACATTATGACTTTGTCTCTGAATTTTCATGTAGTCAAAATACAAGCTTCAGCAATTCCTAATGTTCTCTTATAAATATTACATAGATTTTATACAGACTTGGAGAAAAACTTAACTGCTTTCCTCCTTTCCTGCTGCTGCTAGACCAAATATCAATGAGAGGAGAGAATGAGATCACAAAGAATAGAAAAGAATCTGGTCATTTTTACATGTCGGTGGAATGCAATTAAATTCAAATTCAAATTTTTATTGGTCACATGCACAGTCATACATGGTACGATATGCAGTGAAATGCTTACGCAGCCATTCACGAC
>JAEANM010023733.1:0-11304 GCA_017656035.1 Myanophis thanlyinensis
GAAGTGACTGTGCGAAGAGCGCCCAGATCCAGAAAGGGCCGCAACTGGGCAATCCTACGGACCTGATAAAAGGCCCTCCTGGAGACGGCCGCAATATGATCTTCTAATGACAGCTGTACATCCAGGAGGACACCCAGATTGAGAGCCCCTTCCGTGGGGGACAGAATCTCCCCTCCAGCAATAACTTAAGCTGGCTGTATGCGGGCGCAGGAAACCACAGCCACTCGGTCTTGTTAAATGCAGACATAACAATTCTGCAGACAGATCAAGAAAAAATGAGATAACCAAAGGCAGAAATTCTGTGATTTGATATGAGACTTCTCTGGAAGTTGGAGAAAGTCTTGATTAAGTGTGAAACCACTGGGCAGCTAAAGTATAGAAAAATGAATATTATCCTCATCTGTACTTCACTTACCAATGAAGGCAGAAATAAAGTGTAAGGATGTACAGGTGGTGGCTTTAAGTATGGAATGGGCAGTCTGGAGTCCCAAGGCCACCGACAACTGTAATTAAACAGTGAAACTTCTCAAAACAGAATAAAATAGTTTTGTAATATAATAGATGGTTTTCAACCCCACATCACATTTCATGGAGTATAAAACATGGCCATTGTTATTTTGAAACTGTGAGAAATACAATTGCATCTTGAGGTGTTGTATCCTGGATGCTGATATAAGAAAGGAATTATGGGAATCAAGTTATTGGTGTGGTCAATAATGAGACTGTTTCATAGCTGAGCTGAAGAGACTTGAAGGAAGGAAAGAGAACAGCCTAGAGAAGATGGATCCCTGCTATACTCTAGTATAAAATAATTGTGGTGAATAGAAGCTGGATTCCCAAGAGGGAGAGAGTGCATTCCAGAGGAACAAAAAGGAAGGAAGGAAGTTTAGATAGTTTGTCTGAAAGAAAGAAAACCAAAATAACTCAAAGAAAATCAAAATAACTCTTCTCTAGGAGTTCTATATGTTTAATGGTAAATAGTCTGTGTCAAACCTGAAGCTGACCTGGCTGCAGCCATTTTTTTCCCTGTAGTCTTTTCTATAAGGGGTTTTCTTCACATAGCTTTAGGCTTGACACAGCCTGGAGTTGATGGGTAAGGAGGGGGGTGTAGAGATAACTGGGGGTGCTGTAGCCAAAATAAAATTACTTCCCCTGGGAATCAAGGACACTGCTGCAGGTATTCGGAAAGATACTGTTTACTGATTGGATCGTGTGACTTGTGACTCTGGGGTAAGTTAAAAACTTTTACTTTTAATTGGGTATAAAACCGGTGGGAAAGTAGAGCTGGTTTTCCTCCAAGACTGTGCCAATATGATATATCCCAATAAAATGTTCTTTGAGGAAGATGCCTGCCTCAGAGGTCTTTTTGCTAGGGATGTATTACTTGGAGTCTTGACAGTCTGCTTTATTTTGGCAAGTATTCTGTCTGTAGATGAAGAACAATAATGGGCATTGCTTAGAACCTCAGCATGTCTTTCTTGGTTTTTGGAGCCTAACAATTACTATAGTTTTCATTGAGAGAAATAGGGCTACCATACCTGGGATGTCTACCATATCACTAGATGTCTATGGAAATTCTCAATAATCCAGATCATGGTTGTCCCAAAGGTGCTTTTTCAAGAGGTAACTGGACTTTGTTTTTCCTTGAAGACATTACGCTTCTCATCCAAGAAGCTTCTTCCATAATGGCAGTCAGAACTGAAGAAGCTTTTTGGATGAGAAGCAAAACATTTTCAAGGAAAAACAAAGACCAGTTGCCATTTGAAAAAACATCCTTGAGATGACCACTAGTTGGTATCAAAGAAGCATCTCTCATTCTTTGTCACTATCTGTTGGCTGTCCAAAGGTTTGCAGTCCAAATATGGTAGCTGTAAAAGAAAAATTGTGGCAGGAGTCCATTCTCTGAGCTTGCTGTTTTGTTCCCAGAAGTTTAGCTCCTGGACAGCAAGCCAAAATGGACCCCTGCCAAAACCTACAACCCTCACTATAAATATTCTCAAAAATCTCTAAGAAAAAAAATATTTTTCAAGAAAGGGCTATTGAAGAATAGCTTTCTTCAAGTCTTCAAGGAAAGCAAACCATCTTCTATGGCTATGCTGTTAGATCCCAGAGAGCAACAGTAACTAGAAAAGTGACCATCCTCAAGAAAACAGGGAAGCAAATGATGGCAGTAGGTTATGTTTTTCAGAAAAAGGGCTATTGAAGAATAGCTTTCAAGTCTTCAAGGAAAGCAAACCATCTTCTATGCTGTTAGATCCCAGAGAGCAGCATTGAATAGAAAGGTGAGCATCCTCAAGAGAACAGGGAAGCAAATGATGGCAGCTGGCCATCAGCCCATGTGGGTGATTTACAAATCTTTATCACTGAGAGATGAAAGAGATTTCTCTGTATGCTGGTAGCATCAAACAGCCGGATGATCTGGCAAATGATAAAGAATTCATCAGACTGCAAAAGCCTTTCCTATCTAGACAGGTTCAAAATCATTTTATATCATGGGGGGGGAGGGGAGGAGACAGGTATGGGGTTGCACAAGAAAAGAAGGGGAGGTCATCAAATGGCAAAACATCCTTTCCAAACTGAAGATAGGTTTGGAAAGGACGGGTTTGGCCTGAACTCAAGGAACACAGTAGCAGCAGGTAAGCAGAGCAGAAGCATGGGACATAAAGCCTGTGAAGTTTTGCTAAGTACCTTTCTCCAGGAAAACAGAAAATCTAGCATTTGAACAACAACAAAAGGGGTGAGGAAGAAAGAGAATGAGAGAGAGAGAGAGAGAGAGATGGATAACAGGTGCCCAGCAAGATGAAAAGAGGCTTTGCAATTATAGGGTGAAAGGAAAATGATATGGTGAAAGGAAAGCTCTTTTCGGAGTACAAATGGAAAACAACTGCGATGTATATTTACTTATGTGAGAGAATGATCATGAATAAACATTAAAATTCAAGCGGATAGGCAGTGGGGCTATTTTGAAAATACGGTGCAGTTATTTAGTTCTGACATTTAAGAATCACTGTTGCTTCATCCCCATCCTACACTAAAAACTGAGAGGAGGGAAGAGAAAATTCAAAACAATGTTTGAAACACATCATCAAAGAACGAGACCTGTATAAAAAGAAGCAGCTTTGTGTTTTCAAAGCATTTTACTGACTAGCTAGATAATAGAGGTAAGCTTCCGTTTCAGATTCTAATAGGTCTGGACAGATGTTTCCACTGAAGTGGACCCCGAAAGCAAGATCTGCAAAGCTTTGTTTAATGATCCAAATATAAGAAGACACAAAGATGTAGACAAAAGATGGGTTCATGCTGTCTGCTGAGCTAACGTACTGCCTTGTTTGAGGCTTTGTATGATGTATGAACTCAGCCACCAAGTCTCCAAACATGGATATAATGTATTTCTCCCAAACTCTTACATTGAAAGGGGGAAGAAAGGCTGGGGGGAAAAGGAAGCAAAAATATAGAGTTGTGATTGAGTCTGTAATTCTGCATTGTGGAACCAGAACCCCAAGATCACTGTGTTTTGAAGGAGGGAAGCTAAACCTTTTCAGTATTCAATATTTTCTAGTTATCTCTCTCAACAACTGAACATGTTTTTTTAAAAGGCGCTGTCTGCTAACTTAAGCGGATGTAGCATGAACTGCTTGTTTGCAACCTTCATGTAGGAAAATATGTGATAGAAAAGGTAGAAGGAAGATAAACAACCAGAGGAGAAAGATTTGTGTGGTGGCAGGAGCAGCTGGCAAATGTAGGGAGAGAGAAGTCAACAGTAGCAGTTGGTATCCAATGAGTTTAGTGGGAGTGCAGACATTTGGCTCTCAAATTCTCATAGATGCTTGTCTGGTTTTAATTTTCTGGCGAAGGAATTTTTATTGCATTAAAATAGCTTAAATGACAGTAACTGGAACCAATGAGTTACAATAGGTTCAGCCAAGTAGAGGGAAAAGAGAATGGGGGGAAAAACAGAGAAAGAAATATGTAAGAAGGAAAGTGTACCCACACAATATTCTTAACTTAGTTAGTGAATTACTCCCTTTTCTGATTTGGCACAATACAGTGAGCCCTAAACTGTATTTGGCTGAGACTACAAGAGACCACTAAACAATAGGGTTATCTGTAATGCTTTTTAGTCACAGGGTCTCCAGCTTCTTGGATATGAGGGACAACCAGCTGCTTCACCTACCATGATTGAAGTGGTTGCCCATCTGTGTGATCTTGCAGATAATTTGAGGGAAGGGAAGGGGGTTTTCCACACCAGGAGTTGCTAAGGAAAGAATAGGAATGATACATGTAGATTTTGCCATGTTTGTCACATCAGCATCCTGTTTCATCTCAAGAACAATCAAGTAATGTGTCTGATGAGAAAGGTTCAGCAGAATCTGCATTAGTTTATTTCAGGTTCTAAACAAAACCTGTCTCCCATTTTGCACCCAGATTTTGCCACAGTATTTGTTTTGATATGTTTTTCTACTTTTCTTGAAAGCTTAAGATAATAGAGATGAGGGGGAAATGACATACAAACCTCCAAACTATCCAACAAAGACCTTATAAAGGAATTTGATAGACCAGGAGTGGGGAACGATGGTTTTTGTATGACTTATGGAATTCAACTCCCACAAATCAGATGTCTGATGCTGGCTCAGGGATTCTGGGAGTTGAAGTCCGTAAGTCATAAATGGGCCATTGTTCACCACCCCTGTTGTAGAGCAATGCCAAAAGTCTCTTAAATTAACTTTACAACTGTCGTGAAACCTTTATTTAACAGATAAAATTTAGCTGCCTTTGAATGCAAAGGACCACATTTTTCATCTGGAAATCCCCCAAATAATGTCTGATGTATACAAAATAATCCAGATGAGTCAGTTAAATGTAACTAATAATAACCTAGGGCACAGATGATGTTATCTAGTAGGATAATGAAATGTCTGCAAGCAAACAGAGCGAGCGAGCGAGCACAAATGACTCTGCAGTAAAAGTTAAGCTAGTTTTAATGTACCTTAATTTTATGATGTCCATGGTGATTTACATCATTTACCCAAATACCTCAAATCATGTCATTTGCATACATTTGCATTATTTGCATAATGACATCATTAAGCAAATAACACAAAATGTCATTTGTGGCTATGTACTTTGGCATTTACTGGCTACTTGGGAGTCTTAGGTTTCCTATATATGGAAGTGTAGCTAAGGCATTATATATTATCTGTTAATAGTCCCTTTAAAGCTGCTGAAACATTTTACAAGACTACTGATTGCTTTCCAGCTACTTAGTCTGATTCACCACTTCAGAGCTGGGCCCCACTTCAATTTGCAAATCTACTTTGATGGGGTGATTCAGCTGAACCTTTATCAAGCTGAACCACTTCTTCAAAGCTTTCCACAGCCGACTTACCAAGTTAAACACTAACCCAATTTACCAATTTTTTGGGGGGAGGGGGCTGGTTATAAGCACATTTTACATCTTGGCATGACCTGATTAGGTTAAGTGATGTGAGAATACAAGAAACAGAATTCAAATAACATTGTATAAGAATGTCAAGGAAAATCAAGCTGAATGAAAAATGACAGTGTTGCAAGAAATATTCATCTGGTTCAGTTCCAAGCTGAGAGAAAGACACTGGAAACATGGAGGCTGATTGGAAACATGGTTTAATGAAGCAGAACTACATGCACCAAAGACAAATTCCTTGTGTGTCCAATAACACTTGGCCAATAAAGAATTATATTCTATTATTCTATTGGGCATTGTTAGACTCCCATGGTGCCATATAGAAATCCTAGGAGTTTGTCTGAGGTAAGCTTGGTTGAAGTTTGGAGGGTGATGCAATGTCCTTAGGAGATTGTGCAATGTGGTAAACTCTTGTTGGATAGTAGTGGGTTAATCCTAGTAAATCCTGGAGGGTCATGTCCTAATCCCAACACCCTGGAGCTGAAAGTCTTTTGTTTTGTAGATAGGCTGGCCCAGTCTTTCTCCATGGGGGGGAAGAAGATTGAGTTGGCTTTCTGTCTTTTAAGAAAAACATGTTTCTCAACTTCTCCCTTTGGGAAATATAATACTCTGTCTTTTTAAATATTTCCTAAAATATTTCATTCTTCTAGGAGAGGGCTGGGTACTAACTTTCTACAGCAGAAAGGAACAATACGAAACAAGGAATCTGAGATCCTTTGTCCAGAATTAGTTATAGATTTAAAAATATTTTGGTTATCTACTATGATATAAATAGATCTAGCCAAACAACAAGTGTTACTCTGGGAACAGTAATATTATATTATTCCAGATGTTGCTGTATTCCTGGTCTCTTTTACAATAGGCCATGAGGACTGATGTCTATATTTAGTGATTTTTCAAGGGCCACATGTTTGGACCATTTCCAAGAATAGGCACAGTAGGCAGATTGGAGCATTCGGAAAAAATGCAGTTTTCTGCATTGTGCCCACATGGAAGAAGACAACGTTAGAGCAGAGTTTCCCAAACTTTCTGGATTTGTGGACTGGCAAGAGTGGGGAGAGATTCCGTCAGCATGCACATTTTACAAGACTACTCCATTTACGTGACAATGTACATGCATGCCTGCCACTCATGCAAATAGAAGCAGGCATGCATGCACTTGCCTGCTGCTCATGCAAGTTTCTGCAGCCCAGTTGCAAACAGTTCATGACCCACTAGTGGGCCATGGCCCAGAGATTGGGGATCCCATAGTTAGAGTGATTGACTTGACACTGAAATCAATCAGAAAACCACTCAAAATTCTTCAAAAGGATCTTGCGTTAGCTCCTTTTTGGCAGAGAGACAAACAGGCATTGTTAGGCTTCTTCTGTCTGAATTTGTCTAAAGCTTTTAAAAGATATCTAAACTGATGACCATCTCATGCCATGATTGACAGCCAAAATAAATAATTAGCATTCAGCAATCAACCACATGGATCTGTCAGTTTTATTAGCACTGCCATTCACAGATAAAAGAAGGAAGCAAGCTGCCAGTAATGGCTTGAGCTTGGCATCATAATTCAAGCTTGACTGAAAGCAAGATCTTTGATGAGACCTCATTCTCCTGTCCTTTCCTGACATCTGCTTGAGCTGAAGCACCATATTGTTTATTAGCTTCCTCTTCTATTTCCTCTTCCCACCATCCTGATCATCAGTAACATGCTCCAGTGGCTGACAATAATAAAATAAGTCAGCCCCGTTGTAGCCAAAATACTTTGACTGATCAGATGCCTTGTTTCACAGCAAAAGCGAACTGTTGTATTTACAGCTATGTAGCTAAAGATTCAGTAGATTATGGAGTCATTTAAACTGGTAGCAAAATAAATTGGGTTGTAAAAAAAATGACCCAAAGCAGCACTTTCATCTCTGCTAGAAAACTACAGATCTGCTCAGGAATAAGTTCCAATCAGAAAATTCCCCTGCAGTGTTAATTAGAAGCTTCTTGTTTGAGGTTTAGCCCAATTTATTGCTTCCAATTGAATGTCCTGGAGGAGACCTGGTAAAGAGATTTCTCATTGTTTCTTCTTCTCCATCCATTTTTTTCTTTCTATTTAGTATATCAAAATAGCATTGTTCAATCAATTTATAAAAATGGATGGCAAGCACAAAATGTCTTTGCCAAACAAATTAGTCTTGCAAATATATTTTATGACATATAAAGCATCCCCAATCATATACGACAAAGCAAGCGAAGACAACCTAAGAAAATAGTAGAATTCTGCTATTTGTCAGTGTTAGAATACAGTTCATTCATGAAAGCTGAACAGATTGTAATTCTACAGCAAAAGCCTGAGGTGAAAACAAGTTGTACCTCCTGATGTAAATCCTAAAAGATAGCTACTAAACATCTCCAATAAATCTGAAAAATGATATCTGATTCTTTCAAGTGAATTTAGATTAAGTCTAAGCAACTCCAGCTGGCAATTCAGAGGTAAGCTGGAGAATCACACCTGTGTGGAAGGTTGAAGCCCACATTGGGAAATCATGCAAAGTCCTATGTTATGCCTATGGGAAATATCAAAATTTTCTCCTTTTTTCTTGCATATCTGGGAAATGACAATTGATATAATTAGCTCATGAGAAAGAAGGATTCACTGGAGAAGAGCCTAATGCTGGGAACGATTGAGGGCAACAGAAGAAGGGGATGGCAGAGAATGAGGTGGCTGGATGGAGTCACTGAAGCAGTCCGCATGATCTTAAATGGACTCTGGGGGATAGTAGAGGACAGGAAGGGTGGGTCACAACTAACAAAAACAAAATAATTAGCTCATTAGATGGGTGGCAGCTTGTAGCCAACTATGGCTGATCTCAAAGAAGTTGGTTGATTTGGACTGGTTAATATCTGTAGCCTTGATTAGGAATAATAAACTAAAAAATGGAAACTAAATGGACTTGTCCATGAAGTTGCTAACTTCCTTTTTTTTTTAAATGACCAATTAGCTTTTGGGGGAGGGTTCCATCTCAAAGTGTTAAAAAAAAAATTGCCAGTTAATTTTTAGGAGGAATCTCTTACACGCAGATGCATGCAAAAGTTGTTCAGAAGAGGCATATGCAAGTCTCAAGTTGACATATGTCCTATTCCTTCTGAATCTTGTAGAAAATAAAACACTATATCAAAACTATGGCAATTAGGAAGTCACATCCTGGTGACTTGAAACTGAAGTTTCCCACTTCAAGTGAGTGAGTGGGAGGAAAAACAATCTGAGTTTTTAAAAGGAATATTTGCAAATAATATTTGAGCCCCATCTTGTCAACTCTTACAGAATGAACTGATGCAACTAATACAATAATTGCTGCACTTTGTAGCCCAGCTAAGCCAATTACCTATGTGACACATTACTCACTTCACCTATAAATCTCAAACTCAAGACACCTTATTTTGATCAAATGGGCAATTAAAGGAAGAGCCATTTATGTGGCCTTTAAGAGTCAACACTGACTTGATAGATCATGATAAAATTTCATTCACTACCCACCTGCCAAGGATATATCTTATTTTTTAAAAAAAAAAAATCCACCACAACATATTCCTGTCAGGGTTCCACACAACATCGGCAACTCAATCAGAACTCCAAAGAGACGAAAGTCCTTAGAATAAGATGTTATTGAAGACATTGTACTGGCAGAGCTGGAGAAACACTGAATTTGAAATTCCCAGGCTTTCTCCACCCAACTAAAGTGAAAGTTCCTCCCCATTGATTATCACATGCATTGATTATCACATGCTGCTCACTAATCCATTTGAAGAGGCCTCCAAGTTCATCTCCGCAAACTGCCCTTCCCCCCCCCAGTGCCAATGGACTGGTGAGGATTCTCATGAGAAATATTTAGAAATAATGTAAATAGATAATGGCCTCTGAGCTAGTTCTCTCAAACCTCAATTCCCCAACTCGTTGACCTTTCTTAGAATATGTCAGAACTAAAAGGACTATTGTATTAAGTGCAAAAGCACAGACTAATAAATCCCCAACATAGATGCATTTTCCTTTTAGGAAATCCTTGACAATTCCACATTTTGGAATGCAGTGTGTGACATGAATAAGCTGGTACATGGAGGCAGAATACAAGAAAATCTTAAAGTTGAGGACTATACTGGCAAGTTGAAGGGGGGTGGGAAATCCTGGAAAAAGACAAATGCAAGCCACTTTGTACATTGTTTTGCCACTACACTCACACAGATATGTTCATGACCCAAATCAACCTTGAGTTGACCTAGTTAAGTCTACCTCAACAACAAGAATGAAATAAGGAGATTGATCAAGATCTATTTGTAATTGTGCAAATGGAAACATAAAGGCAGCCTTTGGACCAAAACACGGAGCCTAGAGAGAGGGGAAATTAAACACTTCCAATTTGTACTTTTGACTCCTTTGATTAATTCTGAATTAGATATGCAGAGCATTTTTTGCTTTTCCATGCTGAGGATTGCGCTTCATTTTTCCCAAGAAACTGTGGTGTAAAAAGTGGGTGGAGCCTGACAAAGAAATGGGCGGAACCAAGAAAAAAACTGAAATAGGTTTTTTCAGTGAGTTTATATTAACTCTTGATTAATGGCATCTGTTGTCATAACAATGTTCCCCATGCATTTAGCATTTTCCCTAAGCCGCCATATTAAAATATATGGTTTTACTCTGCCATGTTGTCCTGGGCTTTCAATAGCACAACATTCTGGAGTTGCATCCAGATCAAGAACTATCTTTATATATCTTTCACCCTGTTTTGGTGCTGTTGTTTTCCCCAAATACACAAGTATTAAACTGCACTCAATTCTTATTTCTATCTGAATACCCACAGATTTCATTCACAGCTATATGTCGCAAAACTGGTTCTCTTATAGCCAAATAGCTTAAATTTTCTCAAGTGCTGATAGGAAAATATTCTGTATTTCTAATTCTATTAGGAGTTAATTTAACTCATTTGTCACAGGCAGCAAAGGAAACAGTTAGCAGGCAGGAATAAACAATGGATGTGTTATGGAGGATGCAAGGAGGAAGGAAGCTTGGCATTTCTAGGCTAGGTTGTCATAGAAACAGGGCCGGATCTGTCTGCATTACAGTCTGGAGGAGGTTGCAAAGACTGGATTTTTCAGCAAAAGGATGAAAAATGTATTTTACAGGTCTCGTCTACCACACGTGTCTATATTTCTGTGTCAATTTTACCTCAGTTCCAAATGTGCAATTCTTTTCTTTAAAAAAATTAATTCACTTTGGACTACTATTACTATTATCAGCCATCATCGTCATTATAATCAAGACAAATATAATAGTTGGCCATTAGATGATTATATGACCAAGTGAAAGCTGAACTCTCAAAGACTAAAAGGCTAATTGTTTGGGGCTATTTGGAAATTGATTGGCATTGTTTTCTTTTGGAATCTATTTTCATCAAAGATGATAGCAATAGCACTTAGACTTATATGTCTTTTCATAGTGCTTTACAGCATTGTCTAAGTTTATAGAGTCAGTATATCGTTCCAATAATCTGGGTTCTCATTTTACTGACCTGGGAAGGATAGAAGGCTGAGATGGCCTTGAGCCAGTAAGGATCCAACTCTTGACAGTGGGCAGAATCAGCCTGTAATACTGCATTTCCATTAGCCTCCTGTGTTGTAACAGCTTGGGTAATAGGTTGTGTGATGATTACAACACAGGAGGCTAATGGAAAAGAGATCAAAACACAAACAACCCAGAAGATTACAATGCAGGATCAAGGACACCACAACAAAAGAACTGGCAAGGCCATCACACATTACCCAAGCTGTTAAAACATGGGAGGCTAATGGAAAAAAGATCACAAAACAAATGACCCAGGAGATTAGAGCAC
>JAEANM010023734.1:0-11304 GCA_017656035.1 Myanophis thanlyinensis
TCTCTACTTACGAAATTTTCCACTTACGAAACGGCTTTTGGAACGGATTAATTTCGTAAGTAGAGGTACCACTGTATATCAAGTCAAAATTCAGACTTTCTGTATTGAATAAAGGTGTAATTATGGTTGGGGCTGCTAAGTGTAATCTAAAATTATAAGTTTGGCCATGTGTTGACCAAGCCAGCTATGTTTTTAGAAGTTCAAAAACAAATACTACTATTTTTTGAAATATCCTTAGCAGACGCTTCACTGTTTTTCAAAAGTAAAGGATTGTTTTCATTGATTTCATAACAAATTAGGCAGGAGTTCCGTTTATAAAATACAATCTGATATGCCTTTAGTCTGAGATCACATTTAAGTGATCTTTTTTGGACTCCATCCAAGTTCATGCTATTTCCAGACCAACTGGCAACTCAGGTTGTTTATGTGGACATGTTCTGTATCTGGGAATGTGGAAGATTTTTCCTCACCTTATTTTTAACTTTTTCCCCTTAAGTGTTTGTTCTATTTTTTTTAAATCCTCGAGGCGTCCCTCTGTTTTCTGCTGCTGAAGAACTGAGCTCCAAATTCCTCCAATTCTTGGCAGTGACTTCCATAGCTAGGCTTTGATGTTAATGTGCAGCAAAAATAAGCCTTAATAATTGGGAAAAACAAAAGAACATCAAATGTCTCAGTTTTGGAAAAAATAATAGTTGATTTATGCTTTGAACCGGTTTGTGCTTACATGTCAGTAAATCTGTTCTGAACTTTAATTACTAGTAAAACATCTGTAGTTACTATTTATTTTTTTATACTAAATTTCAATGCTGAAATGTTAAGTTTCTTGTTGATCTATGTTAGAATGAGGATTTCCAGTGCTGGTGTCTTTCCCTCCACCCCTTAAAGTAAAAAAAAAAAAAAAGGGGGGGGGGGAGGGCAGAAGGGAGACCATTCCTTTCTGTAGCTCATATGGAAATTCTAAGCTGAGAATTCCCCTTGATTTGCATAGCTGGGCTAGAGTGCAAGACAAGGGCTAAACTTTACTTTTAGTTTTCGGTTTCAGAAAGCACGTGGGCTATCATAACTTTAAAGTGAGCAGACTTCACATTGCAAAATAATTCCCAGGTTGCAAAACAGATGTCAGTAAACATACTAGTTTCCCTATTTTTCTTGAGGAGGGGGAAATATCTATGGTAAGTCATTGTAACAGCAGTTCCTTTCTAATGAAGTTTCCCCAAAAAAATGGTTTCAGGTCATACATAGAGATTTGTGATGAAGCCTTCTTAGTTTCTACTTAACGTTTCAACCTTCCAGGATGCTGTTTAACAGACCTCAAAGTTGACAGTTTGGGAAAATGGATTTTTGGAGAGAGGTTGCTGAACTTACATACATCAAAAGATTTCAGGCACAAGCTCTTGGCAAATACCAATACTATTGGTTTTTACACATTATAGTTCTTAATTGAGGAGGGGCGTCATTAATTAATTGATGAGGAACATCTCATGTACAACCTTTGTTTGCATAACAAAACATCTTCCTGTCTCTTTCTGCCTCATTCCAGTTTAAATTCTTCATAAGTTTAGCCATTCTATACATTTGATGAAGCAAATTTTAGTTCACAAGAGCTGATGCTTTTCAGTAACATTTATGTTACCAGACTCCTCCTAAAGAATATCTCTCTTATTTCTTGGAGACATAGGAGAGATACATTTTATATTATTTATAAACAATTTATTGGAGAAGGATGTTTCCTGTATTGGAGAAGGAAGGAAAAGAAGACATGAAGCAGAAATATAAGGAATAGGCAGATTTTAGTGATAATGTATACTAAGTCCTAGCTTTTGTCACAGTCTTGTATTTGTTCTAGGAATACCTAGCATTGAATTCAGTGGAATTTACCTCTGAATCTGTGTAATATATGCATAAGATAGATTTGTGGGTTTCATATATAATTTCCTGATCCTGGGTGTATTGACCAGTCATCTGATTGGTAGGCTGCTTGAGAGCAGTCGTGTCAGACGCAAGAAACCAGGAATCAAGGTTTTTCAAATGAGTTCACATTTATTCCATAATAAATTCTGTACACGAATCTGAACTACTAACAGTCAAGGCAAATTGACAGTAGATAAGAGTCACTGGAATTTAAAGAGGGTTGGTCTTAAATCTCTTGTGGGCCCAAAGGGACTCCAGACTGATGACGTGCTTGACCCCACTCTCAAGAGTCAGCCTGGTCATTTCCTACAAGTTGTAGGCTAGGGCAGGTACAACACAAAGATTAACATTAGAACAACAATCAAGAAGTAAGCAATACCCCAATCAAGGAACTGCCAAACAAGCTAACAGTAAACAGCCCAAACAAAGAACCTCCAATACCATCCCACACCAACAGTGACAGGGCAAACCACTAGAATATAAATTGAGAACAAACCCCATTCCTTACTAGCACTGATGATGTTACCTAACTTGGGAAAGGAAACATCCAAGCTCAGAGAGCACCAAGGACTCCTCATTTCAACCCTGAGCTACAGTTATTCTCCTTTTTCAGACTGGGTTCTCTCAGAGCACTGGAGTATACTTCTGGCAATTGATGGGTGAACTGTTGGTCTAGTCCAGGAGTGTCAAGCTTGTGGCCAAATCTGGCCCCCAGGGTGCTTAGATCTGGCCCACAGAGCCGCCCTGGAAACAGCAAAGGACCGGCCTGCAGTGCCTATGCCAGAGAAAACAGCTCAGAAGCCCGTTTTCACTGGCTGAATGCTCGGGCCACCACAGGAGCTCCCGACATGAGTGACCACTCTGGCCATGCCCCCCGTGCCCCAAAGTCAAAAACAACCCCTCAAATCGAGTTTGACACCCCTGGACTAGTCAGTGTGTGAAAGTTGCTCCCAACTATGACCGCACATCCCAAAGAAAAGAGGAATGCAGGAATGGATGCGTAGCCCCAAAGCCATCTGGCCACAACATTTTGCCTTTTCATGTGAGCAATTTGATGCCCTTTACATATTTTGAATTACAGCTGCCAGAATCAGTCACCAGCATTTGCGCTAGCCTGGGTGGTTGAGAATTGTTTTTTAACACATTGGGAGGACATGATATTGCTTACTTCTTTGAGAACAGTGGTAGGTATTAAGTCTTTCAAATGACAGATGAATTTCAAAAGGAGATTTATGTCAGTTAATGCTGGAGGTTAAGAACCACTGATTTAAAACATACTGAAATTTTAATCATAGACTCATAGGGCTAGAAGGGACCTTGGAGGACTTTTTGTCCAACCCCCTACTCAAGGCAGGAGTCCTTATACCATCCTGGACAAATGGTTGTCCAACCTTTTCTTAACAATCTCCAATGTTGGAATAACCACAATTTTGGGATGTAAGCTATTCCATTCATTAATTGCTCTCACTGTCAAAAAGTTCCTCCTTATTTCCAGGTCGAATCTCCCTCTGATGAGCTTCTACCCATTGCTTCTTGTCCTGCCCTTAGGTGCTATGGAGAATAAATCGATCCCCTCTTCTCTATTATAGGCCTTTAAGTGTTAGAAGACTATTATTGGGTCTCCTTGAGCCTTCTCAGCCTTCATTAGGCTAAAAATAACCTAGTTCTCTTACACATTCATTGGATGATATAGTCAGTCCTATTGGTATCTCAGGTTACCTCCTAAAGCTCAGGGCAAGTACTCACAGTACACCCTATAAAGAACACCAGGCTGGAAAATCATACTCCACACGCTTGCATGTGCAGAAACTTGAATCTGAGTCTCAGAATTCAGTTTCCTATCACAATACCATGCTAATGTGATAAAACTAAAGATAAAGGTTTCCCTCGCACATACGTGCTAGTTGTTCCCGACTCTAGGGGGTGGTGCTCATCTCCGTTTCTAAGCTGAAAAGCCAGCGCTGTCTGATGACGATTCCATAGTCATGTGGCCAGCATGACTAAACGCCAAAGGCACGGAGTGGTGTTGCCTTCCCACCAAGGTGGTCCCTATTTTTCTACTTGCATTTTTACATGTTTTTTAACTGCTAGGTTGGCAGAAGCTGAGGCAAGTAATGGGCACTCACTCCGTTACGCGGCGTTATGGATTTGAACCACCAAACTGCCAACCTTTCTGATCGACAAGCTCAGTGTCTTAACCACTGAGCCATCGCGCCCCCTAATATGGGGTGATAGGATAATTCAAATCTGGTAACTTTAAGACTTGTATACCTCAACCCCAGTCAGCATGGCTGCTGAGGAATTCTGGGAGTGGAAATCCACAAGTCTTAAAAGTTGCCAAGTTTGGAGACCCCTGGTAATGATTAGCACTCATTGATAGTTTCAGATGAATTTGTCTAATAACTTTTCAAAAAGTTTAAATCAGAGTTTATGGTTTAGCTTTGGGCTTGTTACCTTGACTCTTCTTGCAGTACCATTTGATGACCTCCAATATTAATATTACAGAGGATGGAGAAAAATCTCTGCTTTTTCCATATTGTGCATCGTTTCCCATATCTCCATGGTGATACCTTGTTAATGTATTTTCTGAAATCAAAATCTTATATTTCGGTGAAGGAGTTTATCCTTTAATACTGGCTAAAACTTTCTTGCTCTACAATTTGCTTGAGTTACCACAAACAAGGTGACACAGTATTTCATGTGGTTGTACCATATAGTTGCATAAAAGCATTACATTTTATTTTTTCTATTCCTTTTTAATGACATGTAATTTTCTTTTTTTATTTTTTCGCAGCTGCTGAATACAGGCTGGGCAGTTTCTGGGAGCTATCCAAGAAAACAGTGATCCATTTCTCCTTGAGTAAGTTTCAGCTTGGACATCTTCAGCTGATACATGAAATATGGGGAAGGGGATTTGGTACCAATATGTTAATGACTGTTAATTAACTAGTCACTAAGAAAGGGTGGGTGACTGTGCTGATTGATACTTTTCTACTATTGAATCCCTGCTTCATTAGATTACTTGCTCATATCTGCTCTTGTAGTAGCCTCCAATCAAATCCTAATCCCTTCAACCAAAAATATCAGTAATTTAAACTTGGAATTATTTGTATGCAGGAGTTAACATTCAGTAAATTATGGTTCTTTATGGTTATGGATATCTTGTGTCGGCTACTGTTTAGAAATTAACAGAGATGCATGTATGTTTGGAACAGTTTATCTGCCATAATTCTCTTCTGTACCTATTTTGCTACTACATTCCTTAGGTTGAATCCACACTTTAATACAGATCTCTTGAAATTAATATTCCTGTGTTAGCCTTAATATCTTTAGCTTCCTTCCATCCAATTGATCTCATTGCATACATTTAAAGGTGGGTCATACTGAACTATAGTGCGATTTGTTTGATGTCAATTTAGCATGAATTCAAACATTGTAGTTTATTGTTGTAAACTAGTTTGCATGTGAACCATGCCAGATATGATTTGTTCAGTAAAGGATAACTAATGAAGTCATGGTTGAGTGCCTTGATTGACAGTATGGCTTGGAGAGCATATGTGGTGCATCACATCACAACTCCTTATATTGATTTTATTGTCCCCCAGTAACAAATCCCAGTCTGCTCCCGTGTTGCTAAATTTCATGTTGCCTCTTTTGAATTTATGGATATTAGTTTTCTGTGTGTATGCGTACAGGTAGTCCTTGAATTACAACAATTAGGATCATAGTTTCCATTGCTAAGCGAACTGGTTGTTGAATGAATTGCATCCAATTTTATGACAATTTTTTCCCAGTTTTAGTGAATCATGTGATCATTAAGTGAACCCAACTTTACCCATTGATTTTGCTTGTGGGAAACTGGCTGGGAAGGTCAGAACATATTTGCCGGTTGCCAAACCCCTGATTTATTATTATTTTTATTATTCAAGGTTTTTTTTTTTTTTTATATATATATATTACAAATATGTCATTTTGCGAACAGTGTAGTACCTGGATGTCAACACTCTTAATACAAACTTTTAATATTAATCATTTTGCGATTCATACTCTTATACATTTCCCATAATTATGTTCTTATTAATTACATCACTTATTCAATATTTCATCATATCTTTTAGCTCCCATTCTAATTTTCTATTTTTCTTAATTTCTATCTTCATTCATATCATATTTAATCATCTATACAATTCTAGTGTTAGTACTAATATTTCAAATATTATAGCTCTTCATTCTTGGCTTCTTCAGTATTTCACCGTATCTTTTCATTCCCATCCTAATTTTCTATATATCTTATTTTGTATTTTCATTCATATCTTGATCATATTAAACATATTTAACTATCTATACAATTCTAGTATTACTACTAATATTACACACCTTATATTAAAATCCTATAGTGTTCAGGTATAATATCCAAGCCCTTAACAGCTTATACATTTCCAACCAAAAAGGGAAAAAAGTGTATTGATATAGGCTATTGCTTCCCCTTACCCAATTCTAATTCTATTCCCCTTCTTAAAATCCTATTTAAAAAAAATAAATTGTATTTTATTAAACCCCCTCTTTCTAATTTCTCTACATATTCCTTTCTATAGTTCTCTACTACTGCCTTGGCTTTATAGATTTCTTTTTTATCTATCATCTCTTATTTGCATTAAATCTTTATCTGCTTGTTTTTTCATTAAATTTTCAAATTCCATTTTTAGGCCTGTATCTAAAGCCTGTATTTAGCCTCTGATTCACCCTTTTGAATACTTACATTAAACTTTTCTTCCTTCTGTCTTCTCCCTATAATTACATTCTACAGACTCAACCCTTGCCCCTAATTCTCTTTCAGATATTGCTTCCTGTTTCTTCACTTTCCCTTTTAATTCTATTGACAAACTCTCTCCCTGGGTTATATTCACATTTCTTGTTTTTCTTAGTGTCAGCTCCTCTATGTCATTCTGTGTTTGCTGAGTTAGTTGCTCTATTTTTTCTTCTTTTGTTTCAGGTAGCTCCTCCTCTTCCTGGACGTCTTGCTTGCTTATAGTCTCTTGTGGCATAAAGTCTGGCTTTTCTTCTATAGCCTCCATTCGATTTTTTATATTCTTACAGTCTGATCTCCATATCTCCTTTATAGTTTGTATCATTGACTATATCTCCTCCCAAATCTTCATTTCTACCTGCTGCTGAATCATCTTGTAAAATTTTCTTTAATCTCTTTAGTCAACAACCAAATATTCAATACCAAGTTTCTTCTCAGTCCATTCTGTAGTCTCTGTAATTTCTCATTCAAATATCAAAAAATTATTATTTTTATATAATCCCAAAGAATCCTTATTTAAAACAGTTTTAATAACAGTTATACTTTTTAGTCCTTCGGGGTCTTGTTTCACAAGTATGTCCTTATTCCACAGTATCTTATGCTTTCTTCTGTCAGCAGGTATAGGGCTGAATTTAGGTTCCATGTTAACTGAACTATTTCTTTTTCAGTTATTGTGCTTTTATAGTAAAGTAATTTAATTAACTTAAATTAATTTAAGTCCATAATTCCAACAGGTCCCAATACCTGTCCAATCACCATTTTACCAATTTAGAAAATCAATGTTCTGAATTTTCCCAGATTTTTGCCTTCTTCCTTTAGATTTTTTCTGCCATTTAAAACTGACTCTTTTCCTTTCCCCCTTTTTCTTCACCGCCCTTTTAGAGTAATTGTAAAAGCTTTTCTGTTCAAAGTTCTTTGTTGGGGGTCCAAATAGTCATAAGACAAAAAATTCTTCTCACCCTGTTCCTTCACTGCTCACCAGCTCTGCTCCTGCATTTTCTTAGGTGGTCATCATCGGTTGTCCAAGCTTCAGGCAGCCATTTTGGCTGCTTCTTCATCCTGCCATGGCTAGAAGGAATTCAGCCCAGAGGTTCTCTGGTAGAGTTGCAGTCTCTCCCTGACCTCACTGGGCGCCCCTCCATTGCTTCGCCGCCCCTACATTGCTTTGCCGCCCCTACATTGCTTCGCCGCCCCTACATGGCAGCTTTTAGCTCCCTCCAGAGCCCACGAGCGGCGGTAGGCTAGCACAGAAGTAGAGCGACCTGCTTCTGCATCTAGTAACGCCACAACATCAACTGGAAGTCCTGATTTTTGATCACATGATTGTGAGGATGCTGCAACTTTTGTAAATGTGAGGATTAGTTGTAAGTCACTGTTTTCATTTCCATTGTACCTTTGAGTAGTCACTAATTGAATAGATGTAAGTCAAGGACCTTTCTTTATGAGCGGTTCTTTTAGTTTATCTGGATTTGAGAACTAATTTTCTTTTCATTGTAGCAAATTGCTACTTGTCACTAATTTCATTTTTTTTTCTTTCTCTTTTCCTTCCCTCCCTGCCAAAAAGTTGTGCAATTGTTTTTGTGACTCTCACAAATCAAGACTGGTTTAAGAAGCAAGCCGCAAGATGATGCAGCAGTGCACACATTCTGAGCACTTTTGGCGTTGAGAGCAATTTGAGGGTATCTCACCAGAAGGTCAACGTGATGACGGCCTGGTCTATGGTGGAAAGGCTGAAAATGGAGAAGAGGCACTCCCAAGATGAGAAGACTGTTGAGCAAGATGGTGGGGATTGCAGCACCGAATCCGAAGAATGGACAAGCTCCGAGGGTGAAACTGAGCAGCCTTGCGTCAAGAACAGTTTCAGCAACACCCTGCCTAGGGAGAAGGACGCTCCTCACCACAAGCCTCACCGGCAGCTTTGCCGCTCTCCTTGCTTGGATCAGCCCAGCTTCTCTCAGAGCAGCCTTCTTCAGGATTTAAAAGTGGAAGATGGTAAAGCAAACTCGGACAAAGGATATCAAGCGAAAATTGATTTTGCTTTAAAACTGGGCTACGCAGGGGATCAGATTCAAGCCGTGTTAAACAAGTTGGGGGTGGATGCTCTCATCAATGATATTTTGGCTGAACTTGTGAGGCTTGGCAACAAGGCTGAGAATGAAGGGTCGGCTATCCTTGGAAATAGCACTGCTCCCGCGGGTGGAATGGCTGCCAAGGAGGTGACCAGCCCCGAGCTGTCCCTGGAGGAGGATGTTGTGGACAGTTCTGACAACTTGAGGCCGATCGTAATTGATGGAAGTAATGTGGCAATGAGGTAGTTCATACTTTGGTGCTGTTTTTGTTGCACTTGTGTCCCTCTTTTCTTGCATAAAAACCCTTGAAGGAAATCAGCATCCAGATAAATGTTTATTTCAGACATTGATGACTCTTAAAAGTTGCCATGGTTGGAGATCTTTGTTCTACAGTGGTACCACGATGGATTCAAATAGCAAATTTTGCAGAGTTCCTTGCATTCTATACCCAGGTACATCAGATACAGGTAGTCCAGGACCCCTAATTTCTGTTGCTAAGTGAGACAGTTGTTAAGCGAGTTTTGTCCCATGTATAACCTTTCTTGTCATGGTTGTTCAGCATATCACTGCAGCTGTTAAGTTAGTAACATAGTTGTTATGTGAATCTGGCTTCCTCATTGACTTCACTTGTCAGAAGGTCACAAAAGGAAATCACACGACCCCCTTGGACACTGCAACTGTCATAAATACAAATCAATTGCCAAACATCAAAATTTTGGTCACATGCCCATGAGGATGTTGCAATGGTGGTAAATATGAAAACCAGTGAAAAGTAATTTTTTCAGTGCCGTTGTAGCTTTGTAACTTTGAATAGTTATTAAATGAATTGTTGTAAGCCAAAAACTACCTATATACCACCTTACAAGGTTTGAATCTGCCCATCCACTGAAAACATCCTAAAAATGTTCACAAAGTGTCTCGCCTCAACTGGGGATTAGGGAGATGTGGGCCACATGGGAATCCTTTTCTATTGTATCCCTGTACATTGAACTTTCTATTCCTGGAGGTCTGTGTAGCCCCCTCCTATAGCCCTGTCCCATTGAACTGATACCCCTAGTTCAGTGGCCCCCAATCTTTTATGCGCCTGGGACCAGTTCTGTGGAGAGAAGCTTTTCTGTGGACCAGAGGGGGCATGGTTTCACATGCTGCCTGTGTCCTGCATGTGTGGGGGGGACTTGTGCAGCCCGGTTTCTGGTGTGCCACAGAACAGTCCCAGTCCCTGGCCCAGGAGTTGGGGACCCCTCCCCTAGCTGATAGTTGGAGGTGCCCATTTTTGGAGACACATTTATAGCTAGTGCACCTTGAACTGTTTCTTGCACAGTAGTAGTCTGCTGAGAGTCTTCTGATTCAGGCATGCTATAAAAGCAAATTTATTCCATTTGGATGCTGCTCGACTCCAGCTGACTCTGGGTGACTCACAACAATAAAATAGCAAAAACAACAGATATAGAGAGTGAATCAATACAGATTTTTTAAAAACCCTGCAAAATAAACACAAGATGGCAATGCAGCAACATAGAAAACATAACTTTTAAGACTTGTTAATTTCAACTCCCAGAATTCCCCAGCCAGCAAGAAAACAGAGTGAAATTTGCAGGATCCAATCTTGAGTCAACCCGGACCAAACATTTATTCTTCCAAGCTTTCGAGCTTGTCTAAAGCCCATCTTCAGGGAAATTCTCTCTCTCAGAATGTGTGCCATTCTCTCCAGAATGGGCATATATTCTAGAGACAGAGAAGTTCTCTGAGGATGGGCTCCAGTACGAGACTGAAAGCTTGGAAGTATAAAACTTTCTGGTGACCAACTCAGATTGGATCCTGCAACATTATCCTGGGACACACACATTTGCCTTCATTTGCGAGAATGAAATTTGTCTGGTTTTTTATTTTGTAGATCTTTTTAGTACTGTCTCCTAAATTTTAATAAACGCCTTTCCCTTTTTATGTATTGCATTTTTATCTCAGCCATCTTCATCAAGATATATCAGAATTCTCTGAATTATTTTTGTTCATTTTCAGCCATGGAAATAAAGAAGGATTTTCCTGTCGAGGGATTCAGCTAGCTGTTGATTGGTTTCTGGAAAAAGGTCACAAAGACATAACAGTATTTGTGCCAACCTGGAGGAAAGAACAGAGTCGACCAGACGCACCAATTACAGGTAACCATTTTGATAACTGGCATAACTGTTATAAGATCAAAGATGAGGATTTTTCCAATTGGATGACTCAGTTACTCTCTTTACTATAATGGAGGGTATTTGCATACCATTTTTGCATAATATAATAGAAAAATTTGCATGACCATTTAAATCTTATGGGCTATATTAATGCTTGCATTGAGGGACTTTTTGAACCACGTGAATTGATTGATACCTATTTAATATTCTATCTTATTGAATGCTCTATTTGTTTAAGGTCATTTCCATTTTATACAGGTAGTCTTTACTTTTATTAAATTTATATACCGCCCTCTCTCCCGAGGGACTCGGGGCAGTTCACAGCAATTAAAAAACACAC
>JAEANM010023735.1:0-11304 GCA_017656035.1 Myanophis thanlyinensis
TATTATTATTATTATTTTCCCTGTTCTTGAAAACCTGCATTGGTGCTGTCATTCTGAAAATGCCAAGATTTTTTTCTCACCTGCTCCTGGAAATATTTCCTGAAGGCCATCCCTTCATCTCTGGCGTTGGGTACATTGATGAAGCCTGGGGATGTGGCAAGATTGCATTTTGCGTGGGTCCAACTCTTTGAGCCATCATGGCATTAGGAGGACTTGATACCCTGCTAAAGGCAGGATCAGGTTGCTGGTTCATTCCTTGAAAAAGACATAAGTTTGGTCATTATTTCCAATTCAATAAACTTTTGTTTAAGAAAGGAATGCTTTGTGATGTCTTTATCAACACTGATAATAATTAGTTCAACATATAGTTCACAAGATCGATCCTAGAAAGGATTTTCTATATTTATCTTGAGTTTCTCTCATTTTTAACAAATCTTTGATTATATAAAACTAGCTACTGCAGACATTGTTTTCCTACTGCTATGTATGTATGTATTATGTATGTATGTATATATGTATGTTTGTGCTATTGCTAAGTCAGTGCTGTATCTAATCCACAATGTACTATTACTCCTTTAGTACTGTATTTTTCAGAGTGTAAGGTACACTGGACTATAAGACTATAAGCACCTAGATTTAGAAGACAAAACAAGGAAAAAAAGTTTTGGCTCTGCGTATCTTGCTTTCCTCCTCCCCGGTCCCCAGAAATACTTTGCAGGTCTACAGAACCTTCTGTATGGCCTGTTTCCACCCAAGTCCCCCGCGCATCTTGTATTCCCTTTCCCCAACACCCAGAAGCATTTTGCAGGCCTCCAGAACCCCCCCCCCCATGCAGCCTGTTTTTGCCCCCAAAAAGGTGAAAATGGGATGCTCACTGGGTTCTGGAAGCCTGCAAAATGCTTCTGGGGCTGGGAAGAGGGAATACAAGATGTATGGGGGTTGGGAAGCCAAAAATGTGCCCGTTTTGGTGAAAATGGGACGTGCAGGGAGGCTCGAGAGGCCCAAAATGACTGTATTCAGTGTGTAAGACGCACTGCAATTTTCACCCACTTTTAGGGGGGATAAAAGTGCGTCTTATATGCCGAAAAATACGGTAAGTAAAAGATTTGCAACAACCTGTAATTTTTGCCCTTTGCTTCTATCAAAATTTCTCTTCATCTGATGTAGTCAAATCCTCACTAAATAAAGTAATAGTGGTACAGTAGATGAAAGCATTATTCTGAAGAGCCATAGTACTCAAGAGAATGGCATAGTTAGTTCTATATCATCATTAAAAGGCCCAGGCTCCCTCTTTAATGGATTTTGATATTAACCAAACTGATGTACTTTTCTTCCATTTCGCATGTTGCAAATAGATGTGAACATAGAACATATATTCACCTAGGATATTTATGTGATTGCTAGGAGTCAAAAATGACTTGATAGTATATAATCAATCAATCAGTGGGATCAGACTGACTAATTTAAACTCATTCTGAAAAATTTAAATTGTTGGAATGAAGGAGAAATAATTTGAATATAGGAAACCAAAACGACCAATTGAAGTTACCTGTATGCTCTTGAACCATTTCACTGGCAGAAGAGAAACATTTTGAACAATTAAGAAATAAATGTGCCGTAACTGAAATCAAAGCACTGCAATCAACGTAATTGCAAAGTGAATTAAAGGTAAAGGTAATGCCATCTAATCTTAAACCTCTCTTTGACAATTCTATTTTAGGATCATCTGAAAATTACCAATCTCCTTCCTGCTTATATTTATTTATATTAAGCTTTTGTCCTTTGGATCACAGGTACTTCATTTATGCCAACATTTAGGTCCACAAGAAAGAGGAAGAAAGCTGAATTGGTGAAATGAGTACCATAATTTGACGAGTACGGGAATTGTTGGGGTGGCACAGGAGCCATCAGAGAGCCTGCAACAGGACCATCGATGTTTCCTGAGGCTGACACATTTGGGGGAGGACTGAAGGCTGGAGGTTGTTGCTGCTGCTGCTGCATCATCATGGCCATTCTTTGCTGTCTGAGATGATGACTTATTAACTCCCTGTTACGTTGTGCCACCATCTGAGCGTTAAGGAAGCCTTGCTGTTAACACCAAAACAAGAGGGCAGGGAATAAGCCATTCACCATAAAAATACTTCAGTGTGTTGTCGTTAAGGCTTATTTAATAAATTAAAACTCTGATGGAAGATGTACATCAATTCTACAGTGAAAACACTTATCATGATCTAGAATGCAACATTTCCAACTCATTGTCTGTCTGCTCTATTTATGCAGCCAAAATCACACAATCCATGCGGGAAAAAGCATTATTAGGTTAGCGCAAGCTCAGGACAGAATAATCTGAAATAATAGATGATCATCTGGAAAATCCAGGACTGGAGCCTTGACTGACAAGTCCAACCATTTTGGAGTAGTGTCCCACTTCTGTGTTGTTATAAACTAAAAACAAAAAACTAAATATGCCTATGTAAGCACTAGGATTCAGGGCCAACCTGAAGAACATTTTAAGTTTTTATTTAAAGCTTCAACACATGATAGACTAAAGGTACCAATGCCCAAATACAGAATAAGACAATGTGATTACATGGAGAGGAACAAAAATGTAAATAAAGCAAGACGTGGGAGGCCCTTGTACCGTCTTATTTCTAACACATGTTGACCAAGATAATGGCCTTAATGACTTACTTGTGATCCCATCTGGGGAGGTAGAACAGGTCTCATCACCGATGCACCGCCAGGATTTGTATTTTCCATTTTCATATCAAGCGTTTGACGAGTCTGATTCAAAAACTTAAGGGAAGCAATATATTTTTATTGTTGATTTTTGACAATCCTTTCCAGCAATCAACAGCCAGATATGCAAAGAATACACCAGAGAAACAATCAAGCAGATTAGTACAGCAATGAAGATTGAATTATTACTATGGGTATTAAGCATTCCAATAGGAGGGGAAAGAAACGAATGTTAGATTTTGGCACAATCCTGCTGTTTCAGAACATATTACCTGCTGTCCTTGAAGCCTCTGCTGGAGTTGCATACGGAGCTGCTTTGGTGTATTGGTTCGTGGTCTCATAACATTTGCTCTGGGGTGCATGTTTTGCATTGGAAAATTGTTCTGCTGGTTCATCTGATTCATCATCGAGTTAAAGGCTGCCTGTTGGCCCTGAATGCTGCTACTAAAACCACTGGGCATTCCTGCTCCTGGCCCATGGTAGGGTTGTCCATATATTGGAGGCTTCTGGTCAATCATGACTGCAGAATCTTGGCCATGAAATGCTTCATGTTTGGATTCCAAAGCTTGTCCCTTCAAAAAAATAGGTAACTTAGTTCACTCTCAGCAATAATATATTATTGTGGTGTGTGTGTGTGAGAGAGAGAGACAGAGAGACAGACAGAGGGAGAGGGAGAGAATATATACATGGAGATAATGGCTATTGGAAGAACGGCATAACTTGCCATCTCTTCTGGAACTTCTATGAAAATCATTAGGTAATCTTCTAACATAATCTAGAAATCTCATTCCTTAGCTCCACTGACTCCTTCCATTCAAAATTATATTAAGAGTATCTGTCATCCATCTGGCAATCTGGCACCATTCAGTTCAATAATTCAGTTCAATAATTTAGTTCAATAATTAGAAAAATGTTACGGCATCACATTTGCTAATATATAAAAAGTGTGTACATACCTAATTACAATTATGTACAATAAATAATGGAGCATTGGAGCAAGTACTAGGCACAAAATAATTTTAGTTGAAAGAATTTGTCTTAAATTATTAAATGGAGCGTTTTTCTCTTTATGATATTCCAGGTTTTAATTGTGGAACTACGGTATATTGTGCAGTATTTTGTATCATTTGTTCTCAATAGCTTAATTAACCTTCTCCTTTTAATGTATATTTAGAACTGAAAAAAATTCCCACTGAGCAACAACAAACTGAACTCGAACTGTGCTCAGTTTGGGGACAAGGTGAGGTGTAACAGGCATATACAATCTAAAACCAATTATCATAGACGAATCTGTAAGTATAATAGTGCAGAAAAAGAAATGTACTAGAACTGATTCAGTAGCATCCTTATAGTTCACAGCATATTCAGCCAAAAAACAGAGTTTGAGAGGATCATTTACTTACTTGGTTTACAAGATCAGGAATTCCTAAGGCTCTATCAATTTCTTCAAGGCTGGTAACATCAGTATTGCTCAACAATGCATGCAGTTGATCTAGCAGAGCTCTCTCATCACTTTGCCCATCTACATTTGGAGTATTATATAACAGGTCATCCAAGGAATTTCTAACTAACTGCCTAGGAAAGATAAATGTTGAAAATTAGCAGGATCTTATATATTGAAAGCAAGAACTTCTCTGCTAAGATTAATTCTGAAGAGTTCTTGGGAAAAATCTAAGATGAAGAGAGTAAAGATGCTAGTACCAACATTTGTCATCCTGAATCTGAATTTGTCATCAGAATCTGAAAAAAGGTCTCTCTAAACCAATCCATTGATTCAAACGTAAGTATTATACTGTGAATGTATGCAAAATTGGCATATCCAGTTGTCTCACTGAATCATGTTTCAGATTCTTTTTCGTGCTTATGATTTAATGTTCTCCGAGGCCAACCATACTGAATATATTCCCTTAAAAAAAACTAATAATGCCCTTCTGTGTTTCTCAGAATAACAAATAAACTTAAAGAAGCTGGACTTTATAGAACCATAATGTAGCTTTGCTCATTCCATTTTATTTTATTGTAGGTGTGCTATGCTTCAAAACGAAATAGTATATTCTTCTCCGCCCTATACTTTCAAACATTTTCCTTCCTATCTGATGCTTTTGATTCTTGTTAGCTAGCCAGCTGCCCTAAGTTCTGCTATGCTGTTTCATGGGGGTGGGAGGTATGGGAGATGAAAACAAAAAGGGGCAAATGTATAATGTCATAGAAGCGTGTAGAAGAAAGCAAAGATAAACCATTTCTGTATTTTTATTTATTTATTAAAAACCACTTATTTGGTTTCCTAGTAATAAATCTGCAATCTAAAAATCCTCTAACCTTTTCCATTCCCACCCCTGAAGTGGCAATAAGCAGAATCATACCAGCCACTTGATCAGCTCCATGGTAATCTGGGGTCCTTAAGCCCACCAAAAGAATCATGTCATCAGAACCTTTTGGAAAACGGGGTGGGTGTTAATTAATTTCAGAGAGAATGGTATTTCAGAAAGAAGGAACTTCTTCTGGTTCCTACTAGATCTACTACTCTGATAGGACACATAACATACAGTACCTGGCCTTTTGGCTTTGGTAGGCTGGGTAGATGTAATTGGGGAGAGGCAGTCCTTCAAATAACTTGGCCTCGAGCCATTTTACCAAGAAGACTAGATGGATATACAAGATGAAATGATTGACCACATAGGACCAGATGATGGATCCCTCAGTTCAGATGGCACCATATACTATTGAGGATAAACTAAGAATCTTTTAGAGTACTAATTGTGTGTATGATGAGGCTAGATAGATAAAATCTTTCTAGATAGCTAGTTTCTGATATTGACATACCGGAAAGAAAATCCGAAGTAGCAAAGGCCGAATTAGAGTTGGAACATGAAAAGTTAAAAATGAATGAATATGAGAAAGGTCAACCAGGTGAAGGATGAAATTAGGCATCAGTCAATTAAACACTGGCACCTTAAGTATTAGCAAATTGATATGAACTGGAACAGGATACTTTCTATCAGAAAACCTTACTGTTTTCTGCCCAGAACACAAAACACAATGAACAAATGGTACTATTTTCATACTCAGTAAAGATATAATAAAGATAATGCAATCCAGTCAATGATCAAATAATCTTAATTAGACTTCACAGACAGCCTTTCATAGGATGGTTCAAACTCCAAACACTGATGCAAAAGAGGTGGTTACAGTCAAAGTCACTCTGAAATTAATAGAGTTATATTTATATTATAAATATATAATAGTATATATTTGCATCAAGCAATATTTGACGTTTTTTGGGTTGAATAAAATATTTTTCTTATTTGACTGTGACCAAACAATACAATAATCAGCTAACTAGTAATTATTACCTGTCTGGCAAACCTTGAGGTGCCTGTTCCATGGGAACTATGCTGTCAGGCCATACATTTGGCTGATTAGATGGTCCTGGATGTGCATAAGGATTCCCTCCCATTCCTACATTAATCTCATTTGACCCTATTAAAAAGGAAACAAAATACACAATTTTTTTCATTTGCAGAAGCAACAAATATTGAACAGCAATTTTGCAATGTTAAAAATAGCACTGTGGTGATTAATAAATAATTGAAGCTATATTCCTTAGAACATGCACAGTACAAGATTGATTAATACGGCAGAATGTTTCATGGACAAATCAATTTAGATTTGAATCATAACAAGTCTCCGTCTTATCCAAATAGAAATGAGTAATAATGTCCATGGTAAAGTATAAAAATATGTACATGTCAATTAATAGTTGGGGGAAAAATATGAAAGAGAAGGAAAAAGAAGAGGGCTTAAGGCTGTGCCCAAGGTCTGAAATACTAAGGCTTCAGTAAATAACAACTGTAATAACTCACTCATATGGATCATTTCCTGTTGGAGCATTGATCTGGTGCCAGGAATACTATTTGACCTCATGGGTAAACCAGGCATGGATCCTCCCATAGAAGACCGGGCAAGAGAAGAGCTGCAGTCTGACCCAGCCCTTGCCATTGAACCAGAAGCTGTAGGCTCCATCCTGTTCAGTTTTGAATTTTGTAGACTCCAATCACTTGCTGAATGCTGATTCACTGAAACATTTCTGTTACATATCCCTGGAAGAATTAACATATTTAAAGCATTTTAATATCATTACTGAAAAATACAGAATACGTTTCACTTAATTACAGGAGGCATTTCTGTTGGTCCTCACGTGCAGATTATAATTCTAGGTCAGATCTGAAAATATTGCACATATTAAGAGATTACCAACCTGGTATATTGCTGGAACTACAATTTACTGAAAACTCAAGATTTGAGAAAGACTACACAATGGCTTTTCAGCCTCTGGATTCCAACTGTACCACTGGTAACAAAATATTATAGTCAGGAAACTTGTGTAGAAACGTTTTGTGAGATATGCATAGATTTCCCCTAGAAAAGCCAAACTTTTTAAAGTGGGATGGCATTTCAAACTGTGACTCATAGCTGTAACTGTTTAAAATGCAATGTGCAAGCGTCAAACTTATGGAATCCATCTTTCAGAACTGATTTCTTTTGTTTTTTATCCATTCTGCATTTATGCATTAAATGTTCTAGGCACTACAGTACAGAACAGTCATGTCAATCATTTGTGATTTCAAACTTCAAATTTGCAGACCGGATCAACCTACTATTTATAATACTTGTTTGTTAGAGGATTGCAAACCATCTTTTGATCACACAGACACAGTTTACTAAGATTTTGGGATCCCAAATAAGGCAAAGAAGGGAAATACAAACAAACCCATATTGGCTCCAAAATTTTCTTGATTTTCAATCATTCTTGGTCTCTCAGCCATCATATTTTGCTTCTGTAACAATGAATATGAACTAGCATTTCTCATTGATGAGACAGAATCCACCGATATAGGACTATCTAAAGATATGGCTCTGTTGAAAGGAGGGCGGATGATTTGCCTGGCCTGGGGACTTCTGACTCCTATCGAAAAATTAAAATAGAATTGTAAATGTATCATTTGTAAAAATATAATCTCTATGTGTATTCAATTATTATTATTAAAGAAATTATTAAAGAAATACAGTGAAATGCTCCAGAAAAACCTTAATTCCAATGTGAAATTAAATTAATATAATATTTTCCTTCTCTGCACGCTTTGTATTAACTATATCTTCTTCAGCTACATGTTCAATTCTATAAAGATCAAGAAAATACAATCTAATATAAAAAAAGGTAAAAACCTAACAATAATAAATAAACATAAATAAAAATAATGTGAAATAAAAATCAGAGCACAAATAATTCCTTACCCATTGGTGTATTTCCTTGGCATAGAGGTAGTTTATTTCCCATACTAACTCCATTTGTAGGTATAGGATTATGGCAAAAATCTGAACTATTTAGGTCACCCAAAATTGCATCTAAATTATCCACCAAATTGCCACTTATCTGCAAAACATTTTAAATAATGAATTTAATTTTTAATTTTAATTTTTCTAGAATGGATTTTATAAGCTAATGTGGACTGAAAACGTATGCCTCTGAGACGTAGCATTAACTTTTAAATCAACAAAAACAAATGGACAAAATAAACACGGTACATTTTTGTCTAGGAAGAATAAAAACAACTATTCAGTAAGCCCATACACATAACCCATTTAAAGGATAACTCAGGAAAAAAAAGAAAGCGATTGCTTAGTAGTTCATCCTTTCATTTATTTAACCTAATGGAATCCTTTAAAAATATTTATTAAAATATTCAGTCTTTTAAAATATTAACTATTTCTAGATAAGATTCTTTAAATCTTATAGGTAGAATCTACTTAAAAGAGGCATTCCACTTTTTCTCCTACAGAAAGGAATGCTTCTTCAGAATGGGTCTCACCTAGAACTAGCCATGTAAAAATCTAAAAAAAAAAAAAAGACAACTGCTATTATATAACTGAGTTAAGAACAATGTAAGACAACTCCCTCTGGAGTTTTACTTGTCTGTGTGGACTACTGAATTTTTAACAAGACCCTGCTTATCAAATAAACTTGTGAAATGAAACTAAAAGTAAAGATTATTTTAATGGAAATTCTGCTTAACCCTTGAATACTTATACTCTACCTCTTCCGTGGGTTCTGTCTTTATTTTCATCTCCTTTTCATTACTTGAAGTAGGCATGGCTGAACTACAACACGGTCCCATCTTGGTATCCAGAGTTTCAATTTTAGGTTTAACGTCTTTTAAAAGTGGCTCTTTCCCATCATCCTTATCAAGCAAGTATCTCAACAGAGCGTGGTTTTCTTTCTTTTTAGGACTCATTTGTTCCTGTTTCACTACTTCTCCACAGGAAACGGTGTTAGTATCATGAAATGGATCTTTACCGGTCGCTTCAGCTGTGATTTTTGCTACTTCTGCTGGAGAATTGCCATTCCGTAGCAACTTATGTAGAATCTTATGCTTCTCTTGCATATTGGATGAAGAAACTCCTCCAGATGTAGAAGAGGAAACGCCAGATGAAGGACTTGTGGCGGTGTTAGAAGAGTCTTTGCAGCTGGAGTCCATGGGGGAGTTTGAAAGTGTGGGGTGTCCCCTCTCCTCTGAGGTACAAGTTAGCAACTGAAGAAGCTTTTTATGTCCTTTGCTTTCGGCTGGGCCCCTCTGATCGGCACCTTCCAGGCTCTCCTCTTTGCTGTCTTTATTACTATTTGACTCCCTGTTGTTTGACTGGCACATAGAGCTCTCCACTTGATTCGGTTCACAAAACATGCCAGGGGGGCTTTTTGAATCCTGGCTCCCCATTTTGCTTTGTGGGGGAGCATTCACATTTGGAGAACTGTCCAGTTTAGGACCTGGTGAAGAAAGCGTGGACAGAAGAGTTGTTCCAACTCCCTCACTAATGGCCTGGAGAGCACTAAGTGAACTGCTTGAAAAGTTGTTGCTGCTCGAATTGCTGACTGGTCCTATTGGAGAGTGTACACCTATAAAAATAGTTCAGTTTAATTTTTAAAAAAACCGTATTTATCGGTGTATAACACACACTGGTGTATAACACGCACCTTAATTTTAAGAGAGAAGTTTCAGGAAAAAAACTACCATATTTATCGGTGTATAACGCGCACATGCGATTTCCACATTCTTTTCAAGAAGATAAATACCAATAAATACGGTGGTTCATAAATATTCGAAATGTCTCCGGGAAAAGGGAAAACAAAGCAAAAAACTATTTTCCACGCAGTGTTTCTCACAACATAATAATGATATAATTAATTTGACTAAACTGATGTTTATGTTTCAATACATTTCAGGGAATATTTTTAAAGACCAAGTTATAAATACAAATAAAAAACTAATCTTCTGTAGGTAAATGGATACTGTATCTTATATTGAAATGAAATATTACTTAGAAAACCACCTTTACCTGGTACAGGAGAAAACTGGTGTGAATTCACTTTTGGACTCCCACGATTCCTAGGCGATATCATTATATTCGGTTGACTGGCATTCAAACTTGGGCTGCCATGTGGTGGACTACTGATATTTAATCCATAATTACTTTGATAAGGAAAAGACTGCATTCCTTGCCCAGAGTTCATTGATCCCATATTTCCTGGACCTCCATACCTAGCACCGCTCATCTGACCCATTATGTTAGGATCTCCCATGCCATAGTTTCTGTTTTGAATAGGTACATTTTGCCCAGGCATCATATTCATAACACCACTACATGAATTGGTGTTCATAGTTGTAGAAGCTCTTATGTTCTGTCCCATTGTATTAGGATTTGGTCGATATCCATTTTGTTCTCTGAAAAGTTGAACAAAGGAATACAATGAAATCATACTCCAAATCCACTTTTTAATTGTGTTACATTAAACACAGAGAAGCAAAATACACCTACAAACAATATAATTCAATATGTCAACTTTAATAAAAGAAGAAAGGAAAGGAAAAAAACTTTGAAAAATCATGGCATAACTCTCCCCAATTGACCGGCTCTTTACTATCCTTTTTAAAAAAGAAAATTGATTAAAAGTTGATAATTATTACAGTGCTTGGGAAGGGAGGCAGTGTGATTAAAATGATCCTGCCCACAGGGGGAAAGTTGTTACTCTTAGTAGTTATTATTTGGTGCAAAAAATAATGGATTGTTTCTCAGCATTATTTATTGTTTAATCTGTTTAATTTTAAAAAATTGTTAAAGTATAACCCAAAAAGACAAATACACTGGTATTAATTCAATAAAAACTAAATGCAACCAATAAATCATTAAGGTGGTTAATTATTTTCAAAGGAAAAAGATCTACCGCCCATTCTCTACCATACCTGCCTGCCTCACTGGCTTTCACTGTTTGTGCCCTCTTGTTAGTCTTACTTGCCAATCGGCTTGCCTGGGTTCTGACCTCTTCCCAGGTCACATTCATGTGAGATTTCACCTAATGAGCCATGTAGTCCTCAGATTACAACAGCAACTGGGATGGCCAGAATTGCCCTCACTAAACAATGCAGGCATATGATCTCATGCCGTATGACTGCATCATTTAGTGATGGAAATTCCAGTCATCATCATTATTATTATTATTATTATTATTAA
>JAEANM010023736.1:0-11304 GCA_017656035.1 Myanophis thanlyinensis
GAAGGAAGGAAGGAAGGAAGGAATCACGTTATATCTTTTCCGTGAGCTTAATTGGCATCATTTGCATCGGTTTAAATGTTTCCTTTTTGGGGCTGTTCAATTTTAGTTGGATTTCATTTGATTACTAGAGCTCAATTAAAATATGTTTATGCATTGTACAATATATACCACATCTACAGTATATTCATATTTTCCTTATAACATGCTGTTATAATTGATAAAAACTTTTAAGTATGATATCTGATGAAAAATAATTTTCACTTGCATGTACTGTGGCTTATTGGTATATGACATGATTGTGTATATGACTTGAGTTTCTTATCTAATGGTTATTACTGCTGCAGCCCTGCTGTTATCCAACTATCAGTTGAAGGAAGACTGGATGTAAACTTTCTTCATAGACCAGTGTCAAACTTTAATTTAGCTTGCAAAGACTGTATCTGTATATTCACTTCTGGTTGGAAATATTTGGAATGGCAGTAATTCAAATTCATTTAATGGCATTACAATCCATTTTTCCTAAAAGACTTTCAGAAGTCTTGGGTGGAAAATAGATATCTCTTTTATAATTGGTTTAGCATATGTCTCTGGCAATTATCCCAAACATTACCTTATAAAATGGAACACTTTTTAAGTATTGTAATAGATTGTAACAGAGACGGACTCTTATTGACTGAATCTCTATTAACCTATAGTAAATGTGTCAGGATGCATCACAATAATTAGCAAGGGTGCAGCATTATGGAACATTGCAAATAGATTATGCATATTTTGAATATTAGTGGAAATAGAATGAGATAGATTACAAAAAAAATTGTACTGAGAGAAAGTTGAATGTCTCAAATTTAAATGTAGCCATCAGCCCCAAAATACAGATGAACAGATAGCGGTTAACAAGCCTAGAAAGCATTTTTTGAATATGATTTGTTTAACAGCAATATCATACAATCCAATTTTAATACCTTGCTAATGAAGAACCATACAGAATCTGCTTTATCCTTATTTTAGAATCTTCAAACTTCAATTACTTAGCCTGTCGCAAAGCGTTATCACAAATTACAAGTAACTAAAAGGATATTTTGGTTTTTAGCAATTTGCAACTTATTTTATAATTTACTTTTCCTGATACAATTTGAAGACATTTAAGTGTAACTGTCTTCTATAAAAGAAAAATAAGACAAAAGGATAAGTATAAAAAATGGAAAGAGGGACACAAATTGAAGCAGAATATCAGCAAATAACCCAAATCTGCAAAGATAAATTCAGGAAAGCTAAGCCTCAAAATAAACTAAGACATGGCAACAAATATAAAAAATAATTTAAAAAAAATCTCTTTCAGCATTTAAAAAATAAGAAAAAGTCAAGAAAATGATCAGTCCATTAATGGGAGAAGATGACAAGGGACGGATAGTAGGAAGAAATCATTCTTTGCAGCTGTCTTTACACATAAAAAAGTCCAATTTATTAAAAGCAGTACAGTAAAAGACAGAATAAGAATACAAATCAAAATAGACAAAATGATTAAAAAACCAACAACTACCATATCTACTCTAGACAAGCTCAGATGGATTATATCTCGGCATTCTGAAGTAGCTGACAGAAGTGGTCTCAGAACCACTGAACCATTTCTTTCAAAGACCTGGAGCACTACCAAAGGGAACTACCAAAGGCCAGGAAAAGAGTTAATATGGTTCCAATCTTTAAAAAGGAAAAAATGGATCCAGGAATCTACACATATACAGCCTGGCTATATATACATGGGAAGATCCTGAAAAAGATAGAATAACGGATCTATGATTACCTGTAAACTAGCAATGGTATTACTAGAAACCAATATGAAGTTTGCCAAAATACAAACCTCACTACATTCTTTGACAAAGTGACTAAATTAGTGGATGAGGGGAATACTGTGGACATAGTATACTTTGACTTCAAGTCATTTGACAAAATAGACCACAGCCTACTTCCTGGTAAGATAAAAAAAAATGTGGAACAGACAGCTTCACCACCTGATAGATTAATAGCTGGCTGACCAAAGCAATCACACATACTCCTTAATGGAATTACATTTAAATGGAGGGGGCTTGCAGTAGAATACCTCAGGGTCCTAGGCCCAATACTCTTCAACAATCGCAATGTTGTGCTTTAGAAGAAATTGTTTTATATCTTCTGCAACTAAGAACAGTTTTCACCACTCTTGGCTCATGAAATACAAATCAGTATATCTGTTCCATCCAACATTCCTATCATTTCAGTTGACCTTAAATAACTCCAAAGCAGTAGGTCCTTTTGCTTCTTCCTCCCCTATTCTGAAAGGTAAAGTTATCATGAATGTAATTTAAAATTGTTATATTTTTATCTGCTTAACCCTTTGGCAGATATTACAACAGAGGATTCCTCATTACTACTGTGGTCGATGACAGCTAGTTTGATGTAATAATTATGGTATAGCAGATTATGGGAGATGAATTGCTATATAAATATGATGAAATAAGTAACTTTTTTTACATTGGGATTCATAATTTTTTAAAATCTATTCAGCATTTCTTCTAAGTGTACTGTTTGTTTTTACGTGAATCTGAAGGTTAGCTAAATTACACATATCTTTAATTAAGTAGAGGTAGATAATAAAAAGTTGTTTCCATCATACTCAGCAGTGAATCCCTTGTGCATCTTTGAGATTTTTTTATTAAATTTCTGCTACTGATCTTCATGCAGTCAGGATTACTATACATGGGAACCATTAGTGTCCATTATGTAATTCCAGAGAAACAATATGGTTCCCAATGGCCTCAGCTATTTGTTTTATTTTATTATATCAAGTGTTATTGTATTATCTTCTAAAATTGCACATTTCTAGACAAATTACAAATTTAAGTCATAAAACAGCAAAACTGTAAATATCAGGCTCCAAAAACCAAGAAAGGTGTGTTCTCTAAGCAATTTCCTTTATTGTGCCTGATTTGTACACAGAAATCTTGCCACACTAAAGCAGTCTTCTTGGACAACAAAAGATATACTCTAGGAATCATTATCCTCCTTTTCTGACAAAAACTATAAAAATTTCAATATTTCTTGCTCCTTTGGAAAACACTCCTTCCATCTTGGGGATCTGGACATCATTCTATCATAATAAAAGCCACATAATATCCATTAAAAACAATATAAAAAATTATAAAGGTAAATCAATGTTACTATCTCTAAAGACGTGAAGTCACCCATGCTTTTACCGTGTCTTTCACTTCTTTGTCCCTTATTTTTTCCTTTACTTTGGACCACCCCCCTTTCGTCATACAGCAATCTCTGGGGATTCATATCTAGCTGACCTGGACCTTTACAGAACAAGCTCCACAAGATTCTAAAGCTTAACGAAGTTGAAAGGAAATCATGCCAGGTCAGGGGTGTCAGACTCAAGGCCCGTTGTCCGGATTTGGCCTGTGAGGTGCTTACATCTGGCCTGCTAGGCTGTCCTGCAAACAGCAAAGGATTGGCCTGCAGTGCCTCTGCCAGTGAAAATGGAGCTCAGGAACTCCGTTTTTGCTGGCAGAGGGTTGCAAGAGGTCATCGCAACAGAAAATGGAGTTTGGCAGCTTGTTTTCATTGGCAAAGCACTCAGGCCACCACAAGTGCCCCTGACACAAGTGATGTTGAACTAGCCATGCCCATCCAGCCCCCCCCCAGGTCAAACACAACCCTGTGGCCCTCAATGAAATTGAGTTTGACACCCCTGACCTAGATGATCTCTCTTAACCTAGGGTGGTTCCTGACATTTTCTCCTTATCCTTACTATTAGTAGAATAGCATCCCACGAATTTATTTTCATGTGATTTAATTTACTTATTTGTAACAAGTCGGCTATTCTCATTTAGTTTCTTGTCTTGTTTGAAAGTTTTGATTTCATTCCTTTTGTTTGGTTTTCATTGAGTCCCAGGATTTAAAGACCAGTTTTCAAATAGAAAAATCTATGGTGATAAAGGTAGGAAATGTCGCTAATGGTTGGATCTTTATTACAACGTGTCTCAATATAATTTAAAAAAGAAAAAGGGCAGGCAGTTCCATGGATTTTTAATTTCTCAGAAGTTATTTTTTCTTTCTTGTAGCAAAAACAGCAAGACAGATAATGCCCATATCAGCGTTAGTACGTACAAATTAAATCTAAATATATCCTTCCAGTATTGTATAACAATTTTGGCTGTTTCACATGCCTAAAAGATATCCTGACTGATAAATTTCAAATACTGGGTTTGCAACCCAGCAGACGATATATTTCTGTTATCCTCCATTTCTGCCCCATATGTGATTATAAGATCATTCAAATAATATGGCTTAATGTTCCAATTCTTCAGTTGAATTAAATTGAGCTGAACAACTGGTTGATTGCAACCATGACTTAGTAAACATTTTCTGAATTATCCAATATATTCAGAATATAATTTTATTACCTTCTGTTTTTAACTTTAAAACTGCATTTTCATTTTCTTTTATTCAACCTTTGATGAATATATTAGAATTAATTGTGCCCAAGATTGTATAAACAATTCAATAATTTCCTTTTTCTCTTGGTTTAGGAGCAATTTGTGGTTTAGAAGGCTAGACTGACTCCTCCAAAATTATTTAAAAACATGGTATTTCAAAAGAGGCAATAGTACAATTATTTCAAATATAAGATTACATTGGTTTCAGAGGTCTAGAATATCAAAGCAAATAATAGTTTTTGTTAGAATCAAGAATCACTAATACAATCTGCAATAACCTGAAAAGTTGTAACCATATAACACAAAAAGTATAATTTGGTTGGGGTGGGTGTTACAATATAAAAGTGATTCAGATTTTGAAACATAATCTTTCCAGCCATTCAAGTGACTTGCTATAAAACAAAGATGCATTTGTTCTGGAGAATATCATTGGACCATATTGATTCATTCTATGCTAGCATTAATCTATAAAGTTAATTTTAAATATGTAAAAAACAACTTTCATCTATTTCCTCTTTAGCAACAAAGTTAAACAATCTATTAATGAAAATACTTAAATGTTTAAGTTTACACTACTACAGTGTAATGTAGTGGAGTTAAATTAGAAATGGAGAGGTCAGAGCTCTAGTCCATCTTCAATCATAAAAGTTCATTGAGTGACTTTCAGTCAATCATTCTCTATCAGTTCTATTTACTTCATAGAATTGTTTTCTAGGGAGAAGAAACACTGTGCATGTGACTTGAACTTTGTACAATAAAGGTAGGATAGAAATCAAATAAATTATTTGAATATAATGCATTTATATTATATAAATGTATAATATATATAGCAGTAATACAGTTATAATATATAAATATACAATTATAATATAATATAATATAATGTAATGTAATGTAATATAGGGCAGTAGCCGAACAAACTACACTAATTTACATCATACAGATAGTACTTAAAATCAAAGACCATACTTCAGTAACAACAGCCAATCAATCAGTCTGAAGTCAGGCCATGACTCAGAAGTAGCCAAACAAACAACATCCACGCTAATTTGCATCACATAAAAATGTATTTAAAGCCCAGTGCTCTAACAGACAACCACAATTCAAAGCACACTGATGGTGTCTCCTCGAACAGTGACAAAACATTTGCAATCAAAACACCAAGCTCAGAACTCAGACTAACAGCCCAAATCTAATAAATAAATATTTCATTGTGGAATATGCTCTTGTTGTGGGGAATGTAGTCATTCCAGCGCCTCCTTGTGAAAAAAAATAATAAAAACACTGTGAAAGTAAACATACAATTTGTACTTCTTTTGGCTGTTCCCGTAAGGGGTCATTACAGCGCATCATTTATTTCCACCTAACAACCTGGGCCTTGACTGATCCAGTGTGAAATTCACACTGATGAGTCGTATGTTTAAATCTGGCAAGTTTTTACACCGGATGCCCTTCCTGTCGCAACCTTCTCTATTTATCCAGACTTGGGACTGGCATAGAAGTCACTGGCTTGCAACTCCTGTGGCTAGATTACAACAATTTGTACTTCTTGATCTTTAATAAGTCAGACTTATTGGAAGTATCACTGACAATTCTTATACAGGTGGTGGTGGTGATGGTGGTGGTGATGATGATGATAATGATAGTGATAATTTATTACAGGAGGATGGATGGCTTACAAAAAGATGACTAGATTTGTTATTTTTGTTGTCTGATGTGTTGAAATACTTTTTCATAAATTCAGATTCAAAAAACAAGTGCATATTTTGGAATGAATAATAGCTATTTTTAAAAAAAAAACTGCAGTTTTTTATTTTTTCCTATTATTTCCAAGGACAACTGCATAGAATAAACAAATGCCTAATTAGGAGTTACAGATAAAAATATTGGCACTCTGGAGTTGAAAGAGGCACAATGACAAAACATGAAAACATTCAACCCTCCAAAGAGATTTCAGCCAGAACTTAAAGCAGCAAGAAGTATTTTTGCCTCTGTTATGAAAAGATATCTGGACATTATCCAATACTTTAAAAACAAAGATGGCTAAATTCCTGATAAAATACTGAAAATTCTTCTCACAAATCATGAGGTCCATAATATCAAACACCTTTCTACATTGTTGGAATTCCTTCATGTGATCTGGGAAAAACAAAAGGCAGAAGTGAGTCATACTCTTGGCAATGAAATATTTTTAATGGAAAATCTGAGAAAGTTCAAACTGAATAGCCAAAGCTTATCACAGTATGAAAAGAAGAAGTACTCAATATCTAACAGAGCCAATATTTCATATATTATAATTTTCATAAAATAATAGGCTGATTTTCTTCTACTTGTTCTGGACTTCCTTGTACATTGAACCAAGGAGGCGGAGATTCTTAGAATGTTACCTAGTTGTGAATATTACTTTCAGTAAGTCAAGTTACAAAGGTATCAACAGATTTCTTACAGTTTTCCAAGTGCAGTATTTTAATACTTAACCACATTCAAAATTCTATTTGCAATATTACCCATATTTTAATAACTATTATTACCTCCTACATCTACATAAATACAAACATACCATCCTTATTAATTTTCTCATTATGAAAGGAAAGCAACTTTGTTGGATAATTTCTAAGGATTTGACAAGCACATTTTTGTCAGCAAAGAAATTATCAGTAGTTTCTGATTCCAATAGTGTCAACTAAAACTAGCAGGTAGACACTATTTGGATAATATTTGAGAACAGCAAACAAATCAATATAGTGCCATCTTGATTCAAAGTGACTAGCATTGTTGGGGAATGTCTATGGAGATTCTTGGTCATCGAGGTCATGGTTGTCCCAAAGGTGCTTTTTCAAGAGGTACTGGACTTTGGTTTTTCTTTTTCTACCCATTGTTGGGAAAGCAAGTTATATGTGTCTGATCCTGTGACAAGGAATCTCTCCTAGTGTTTTGTTTATGACTATCTTTGTAAAGCTGCACATCTCTTAAATGAAATCTCTATATTAAACAACCCCTTATTTGTTTAAGTTCTTATCTTTTTATTTCTAGAACATAGTTGAATTGTCTTCAGGAAACTGTCCTCAGCCAATAATTCTCTGCAGTATCCATTGTAACACTGCATTCGTTGCAAGGATTTGAGATCTGGAGGATCTCAAACAGAAGGCTAAAAGAGTTGGATTTTGTTAAGAGTTAACATCTGAATTACACGTTGTTAACCTACACATTTCCTAAAACCGTCTTAAAAGCCTTAAAAACCTGGCTATGTTCCTGAGCCTGGGACATTGAATGTGCCAATGGTACTGTTTCCCAGCTATATTGCTAACAGGTCAATTGTCTTATTCTTGTATATCTTGAATTGGACGTTTTAATGTTTTTACAGGTTTTACTGTTCTAAACATTTAAAAAATAATAATAATTGTAGTATATTTCTGAACTGTAAGCCGCCCAAAGTCATTGACTGAAATGGGTAACCGTAGAACTTAAACAAATAAATAAATATTCCATAGTGACCGGTTTTGCAGAGTTGTATCTACATTCCCATAGGTGTGAATGCTTTTACTAAATATCCATGAATGCCTTTTAGGATTTTTAGAGTGTAGCATATTATTGCATTTGAAAGATCAACTAAATTGCTGAACATAATGATTGCAAATAGTTGGTAAAACCATTTGCCAACCGTTTGATAAAATAATCAAATTATTTTATATAATTTTTATAATTTTATAATAAAATAATTGTATACAAGAGATAAATTGGCAGACGTTACAGAAACCAGGTGGATTCTCTTCAGTGCAGAAACTGCAGTAGAAAATTATACATTGTTGACACTTGACTCCTACCATTTGGGCATAAAATCTTTGTGGAGATATGTGCTATCATTAATCAAAGAATTGAATATTCCCCAGAGGTAGGTTTACTGTACTTATGGACTAAAACCATAAGATTAAAACTGCTGAATATATTATTTATTTAATCTTAGCAGCCAAAAATAATAGCTGTGCAACACTGAAAATTTTTAGGTAACGTAACAATTGAGTTGTATTAACAAGGCCTCTTCAGTAGTTATGTTAGAAAAAAAATCACAAAGCTGAATTAATGAGTTCAGAAGGAGGAATTACAATTTTATCAAATTTGGATGGATTTTACGGTTCATCTCAATAGCAGTAGACTATAATCTGATATCCTTTATGTACCAGGTTATGCTACATTTCTGCTCCATAACCTGCACTGGTTGCCAGTTTGCTTCTGGGTCCAATTCAAGGTGTTGGTTTAAACTTTAAAACCCTTATGACATGGGACCAAGATATATGAGGGACCATCACCTTCCCCATTTACATTATCCTGCTGTATTAGCTCTCACAGAGAAGGAATATTTGTTTTTGTCATCTACTTTATGGGACATCCTTCCCCCTGAAATAAGACTGGCCCCATCAAAGTGTAATAAAGTCTGGTATTCTGAAAGGTCTTTAAGACCTTGATGGTGTAATCATGGAACTGGAGACTTGTGTAGGTATCTCCATTACTAATGCTGCCATTTTTTATTCTCCCTTCAGCTATGATTTAATATTTATGATATATATCACTATGAATAAATTCTCATTCTCTCTCCATCCTCTCTTCCCTCCCCCCCTCTCATATGTACAATGCCTGTCTTTTTATTCTCTATTTGCAGTAGATCTCTTTTGTGTTTTCTCTATTTTTTCTTTGCCTTTTTTCTCTATATGCATCTTGGATTTATGTTAATATACTTACCTGATATTGCTTGTTAAAAATGAATAAAATATGTATTTTAAAAATTAGGTATGTAGTAGCCATACATTTGAGATGAAACATGTATAAATATAAACTTTAATATATGACTACATTTCATTCATGTAAGCATTGGCAGGACTCCAAATTGTTGTTCTGTAATTGCTGTTAAGGAAATCTTTCTCCATTATTCTTTTCACCAGTGAATGCCAGTCAACCTGAATCTGAACCTGAACCTGAGGCGAAGGAAGAAACAAAATCAGAGCAGGAAGATGAGACCAAGTTCAAGCAGGGAACAGAAACACTCAAATCAGTAACAGGTGCAGAGGTAGAAGTGGGTCGAGAGCCAGAGAGAGAAGAAGGTGCATTAAGTGAAAAAGAGAGGCAAAATGAAGATGTGAACGAAAAAGATAACTGCTCAGCATCCAGTCTCTCTTCAGCAAGCAGCACTTTAGAGAGGGAAGAACCGGAGCAAAAACTAAGCAATAAAGATAAAGCTGGTAAATTGAAGCCTTTTTTCTTGCTGTACTGTGTAGTTTTGTAATTTTCACATTTTTTTTTTTTTAAACACCTTTGAGCCTGTTTTCTCACTTCTGTAGTTTCCTTTAAGTTCATAAAACATAGGAGCATTGATCACATTCTGACATTCCCATATTCCTATGGTTTAGAAGATTTTAATATGCATTCAAAGAAGAATCAGTAGGTTAAATAATATTCCTGTAGGAGAGCATTATTTTTGTTCACAATTCTTAATCCAAGTTGTATTAAAACATAGAATCATAAGACTGGAAGGAACCATAAGATCTTCTAGTCCAATCTCCTGCTCAAGGCAGGAGACCTTATACCACCTCAGTCTAATACCTGGCCAGTCTATTTTTATCACTACAATTGCTATCAAAAACTTCTTTCATAAATGCAAAATAGAAATAGAGGAATCTATAAAATATTTCAGTTTGTTTTCATCTCACTGCATGTCTTTCAAGGACTAGCCAAATAAGGTGATGTACTTTTCAAGAGTGTTATTTTTTCCCCAAATTCACGTTCTTCATGAATGCCCAAGCCTTAACGACATATGATTCCTGACTGAATAAACTGGCTACTCTTACTCTATATTTGTCTATGTATCTGTGTCATGTGTCAATGTGTTTATATTTTCATACTCAGCAATCTGCTGCTTACTATTGAACATCCTGCTAATGCAGCATAGGCCATGATTCCATAGAAACCATGGTTTAGGCTTATGTGCATAAGCAGAACTATTTTTGCATAGAGACTGAACCAAGCTTCTTCTTTCTTATGACCAAAAGGAAAGAAAACTTACCTCTGTTTTGGTTTTTCATGTTTTTACTGCATGTGAACCAAAAACAGGATTCACTTTAAATTTTAATTTTGCTATCTAAAATTGAAAGTTGATTTGAAATTGGAACACTATTTTGAAATGAGCACTGTCAGCTAGACAGGGAAGCCAAAACATTTTCTCTAAAACATAATAACAAGCTATTATAAAATCATGTCATGAAACTGCATGGGTGCATCCATGTAATTTACAAGAAGATAGAATCAACTAACTTTATTAATTTCTTACTTTACAGATTTCTTGTCGCACATAATTACTAATTAATAAGTATATTAATATGAAACTAAACTCTGATTTATTATTTTCTTAAATGCATGCCATGGATAAATGTTTAACCCCAGTATTGCATACATGAATATTTCTGCTCATCTTCATTCCTATATTTGTGAAAGCATATATCTTATATAATACGTTATCACATGTCTTTATTCTAAAAGTTGTGTGAGCGGATTCTATGATAATAGTTAAATCATTTATTACTGTATGCAACATTTATTCATTAGTAATATTCTTAATGAAGTTTTTTAATAAAAATATTGCATATTTATTTTTCCATTAACACCAATTGTTCATTGGTGTATTCTATATTTACCATATAAATTTTCTTTCCATGACTGGGATTCCAAAATTTTGCATGCAACTATATGTACTTTAGGCTCAATTCAATTTTCAATTTCAATTTCAAATTTATTGGTCACATACACAGTCATACATGGTACGATATGCAGTGAAATGCTT
>JAEANM010023737.1:0-11304 GCA_017656035.1 Myanophis thanlyinensis
TCAAGGGGAGCCCCATGTAGAGAGCGTTGGCGTAATCCAGACGGGAGGTCACAAGGGCAGAAGTGACTGTGCGAAGATACTTAGATCCTACCCAATTACATCATTATACTATTTGTCACCTGACTGATAAATAGTTATCTATATTCCAGATAACTTGATAGAATATTTAATTTAACTTGAGAAATGTCAATGTCATACTGTGTAGTATTTGAAAGGTTAGTTCACGGGTTGTAAACATACAGTATGATGCCGGGGGGGGGGGGGGGGGATGGATTCACAGCATTCAACAATAGTGTCTGCTTCTTGGAGACTGTCAGAACAAGTCCCTGCAGTTGGACCTTATGGATTTGCCAAATCCATAAGTGATGTATTATTTCCTCCTTCTTAAGGCTCAGAGAAACAGTATGACTATATATTAAAAATAAGAATTAATGATGCTTGAAAACTGATTGAATTTCATTTATATTAAAGGGACAGTTTATATGTACAAATCAATTGCAATTCCATGGTTTGGGCCTGGTCCGAACTTTAAAGATACTGTGAATTTGTATCTTTTCTGAATTGCTTTTTAAAGGTTTGACAGTCACTCTGAACAGTCTTACCTCTTTTCGTTTTTGAAGAAGCAGCTCCAGTCTTTCATTAGCTCTTTTACCGATCATTTTGTTTCTTTCAGCTTCATACTGTCTTTGTGTATTATCCTGATGAATACTCAGGTTTAAGGCAACATTCACAAGAGCAGTCATAAGCTTCATAGCTAGGAAAAATACAAAAAAAAATCAGTTCTTCTTTTCCATGCCCAAATGCATTTTTAAAACAATTATCTGCTTAATACTAACTAGAAGCTGAAGATTCTGATAAATTTTGAAGTAAAATATGGATGCTACTTTCAATATAACAATCAGCCAGAATCTGTAATTATGCCTTACTCATAACAGTATATCAATGAACTTAAAATCAAGAGGAAACCTCTTGGCAAATCTTATGTATAATATTAGAAGCATTGCAGTTTTCCACAGATCCATTATGGAAATCAGAGATGGCTTATTATTGTCTGCGAAGTAGTTCAGTATGTAATCCTGAAAGTTTATATCCAATAGTTCTGACGGCAAAAAACCCACATAATTTTTTTGATATGGATCCCATTAAAAATATAGTCATTAGTAATGAACAATAAAGGTATCGGTTCTGTCCATGATTCATCAGGGCTTTAGTTTACGCAAGTTCTAATTGCATCTACACAACCTGCATTTCTGTTTTATCCTAGGTCTTGACTGAGAGCTATACTCAGATTCAAGGAAATATGATTACTGTACAACATTCTAAAGCCTCTGACTACCATGCATGGATGAGAGAAAAAGAAAGGGATGGGGCTGCATGTACAACTTTCTTTTCTAATCTAACGAAATATGGCTATTGTTATTTTACATTCTGATAATCAGCAATTCTTTTCCAGAATAAATCTAACCATCAATTTCAATGGCTGATTCTTATTACTAAGATTAGGAAAATTTATTCCTTGCAGAGCAATTACTTCATTTCTAAAAAAAAGTGAGAGTGGTGGGGAGGAGAAAAAATATTTTTTGAATGCAATGGAGCAAATTTTCATTTGGAGTTCCTCACAAAATAAAGGACAAGTCAATTTCATCCAAACTAGTTTAATTTAAAATTTAATTAAATTATATGATTTTATATTTTACATTAATTTCCATTCCAATTTCCTTTATTTGAGGAGTGGTCATTTATAGTAATTTATGTAATTTGTATTACACAAATAATATATTTATATTCAACAGACATTAAGAGGTACACCAGTAACAGACTAGTCCTCTACCAAATTAAAACTTTTTAATATATAGTATGACTATATATTAAAAAATTTCTTTCTAAGTTTATTTGTACAAACTTCATATAAAAAACGTAATACATAACATATTTATAAAGAGAGATATTAAGTTTCATGGCTTCTGTAATACTTTTGTAGGAAAATGGATTAAAAATAAATTATATGCAAAAAAAATTACAACACTTTGATTTCCCCAGGAATCCAAATATTTGTGCAAGTCTACTATTTCAGACCTGAACAATTATACATCCCTTCTCAACAATTCACATATGAAAATATATATTCATATCCTCCAAATAAATTGCTCCAAAGATAATAAACACATAATAACAATAACAACACATAATGCATTTTATTATAATGTAATGATTATTTTGAATGCTTTGTCTTCAAAATATACCTACCAGCAAGTGTACTGGTATGTCTGAAAGCTCGAACCTGCGAATCTGACAAACCAGTCAGCAATGAGATTACCGTGTCCATCATGTATTCATCATAGATGATGCTATATTGACATTGTCGTATTAGTACTCCTATGAATTCACAAAAATTTGATCGGAACTTTTTCCACTGTGGCCCAGGCATTGTAAGTGGATAATCGCCACTGTCCTGCAGGAAGACCAAGCACATACCATCTTTTTAAAAAAAAACATGCTTAAGCTTCTGTCAACATCTCTTCTAATAAAAATATGAATTTTAGCGCATTCTATCTGAATGACCAAAAACATGGTAATTTCAGATAAAGCTACATTGTGCTGATAATCATGAAAATAAATGATGAACATGAGCTTTATTTTTTAAAACGCAGAGACAAATGGAGGGATGTGCAAAACATTATATATGAAACAACTTCTGGTGGTCTGGGTCCAGAACATAACATGCTTCTCTGAGGGTGAAATCTGTATTTCAGGTAGAAGTATTCCAGTATGGGGAAAACAAAAAACGGCACTTCAATCATCAACAGCAAAGGAAACAGAAAGGGGAAGACAGTGGAAAGGTTTAGGAAGGACAAGTGATTTAACTGAATATGTTATCTTTGACTTCAAGGGTGGAGTTGTCAAAGAGTTGAGGAAATATTGATGTCACACCATCCCCGCCCTTGAATTCAAGCGCGGCATATCCAACCAGTCTATCTCCCCTTCCTCTGATGTTTGCAGCACTGCTGGAATATTCTGCTCTTGAAGAAAAGTGACACCATAATTTTTTAAAAATATATTAATTATATAAATAACTCACTAAAGCAGCTAAGAGGCAGTAAGGAAATAAAGACATCAGGAGGACTTGTGGGTATACAAGTCAAGGGAAGAAGAAAGGGAGAGACCATTAAACATCCTCCATGCTCTGAATGCCTTCTGTAGAGATGTGTGTGTGTGTGTGTGGGTGAGCGTGCGTGCGTGCGCGTGCGCTGAGGGAGCTGGCTGGCTGAAGCTTAGAGCAACCAAAATTTTGGAGGTTTTGGTGTGGCTAAATTGCAACCTGAATTACAATCTTAATTAAAATTCTCTTCAAGCTTAAAACAAAAATATTCTACTTTATTGATATCTCTCATATGGAGAGACAAGATAGAAATAGTATTTCCAATTCAATTTTACTCTACTTCATATAATATTTTGATTTTCATATCCAACTTTAGTTTCACTGCTTATGTTTTTTTATAATTTCCAAAAGCACAGTTAATGTATCTTTTAAGTGTCAGGTAAAACACTTAACATGCCTCTATATTTTAGTTGGCTACATTACACAATACACTCTATATGGAGGTACCTATTCAGGTCATAGGACTTCAATTAGCTAGAAAGCAGTACCCCAGTTAGTAGCTCACATTTGTTACTTATAAAGCCACACATAGCTCAATAAAAAGGTAATTGTAGGACCTTTTACATAACTGAAATAGAGCCAGTTGATTTACGACTTGGAAAAATATGTGAGAAATTCAAATTAGTTAATTTCACAAGAAAAAATATAGTAAAATACAAAAAAGGTAAAACAGTAGGATAGTTGGCTACAGAAATGCTTTGAAATTCACCAGAATCTGGCATGGAACAATCAATGTTAGGATTTAAAGAGATGGATAAAAACAGTGAAATTGTTAGATTTGTTTAGAAGAACATTGGACCAATATTAGGACTTAAGGATCTTCAGAACTGAGCATTAAAGAAGTGCTTTGGAACATGCCAGAGCACTTATGTAGTAGCTGTCTGTATATCTTTAAATAAAATATGACTTCCTTTGAGCATATGTGAACTGTGGAGAGCTGCTGCATAATCCCAGGAAAAAACATGATGATGATGATGATGTTATCCATTCAGTTATGTCCAACTCTTGGCGATTCTATGGGCCAGGTCTCTCCATATTTTCCAGTCTTGCACTACTTCTTTGAGTTGTTCTATGCTCTGCCTGGTGTCAGCTTTGATGGTGGGAAAAGACATGGCTATTTTAAATATTTGCAAAGAGGTGCTATGTACTGTAAGAACCTTCATGTACTTTGAAGCACCAATTCCAGCACTCAAACTGGAAGCAAAGTACTGCCTAAACAGATAGGAGAAAATCATGAGAAAATGGAAAGTCAGCTACAACATTATCAGGATGGCAAGGGTAAGATTCACAAAGAGAAAATATACCCTATATTTAGAAATATTGTCAAGGGAGAAAAAAGTTTGATGATTAGCTGAATATTTTGAATTGTGAAGGAAAATGAGACAAAAATTTCATGTCTGATTGACAACGACAAATAAATAATAGTCTGTGGCGAAGGACAGTAAAACAAGGAGAATGATCTATGAAGTTTGATTTTGGACATGTGAGCTTCAGACAACTCTGAAATTTTCAAGCAAATTTATCAGAGAAGCACTTGAAATTAAGAAAACTGCCTTTGTGAGCAGTAGAGTTGAATATATCAGCATATAATATTTTTAAAATATTGTGGTTATAATTAGGTTACCTAGGAATAATCTATCTGGATGTGGGTACCTTCAAATATTTCAGAACTGTGATATTAATGTGAAGCAATAATAAAACATATTCATAAATAAAACCAACACTTCATCAACTCAAAGAAAAAATCATCAACACAGATAAAGGAATAACAGTAGATGATCAGCTAAAACAGGCACCAATAGACAGAAGATAATTATTTTCAGTGGGATATTGAAAGAGGAATGATAACAAATAGGAATAAACTGTATTCTAATAGTTCCAGTACGATGCCAAATTGGGATCTACCAAACAGCCTAATATGGGTATAATGCCTACAGTGCTTAACTTGTTTTTTTGCCAATTTTCCCAAGTCCTCTGCAAGCAAGCAAATCAACTTCCTGATAAGAAAGGACTAGCCTTTTCCTGAAGATTACTGCTTGAATGTGAGAGAAGTCTGTGTTAGAAAAGTAAAAACAAGATAGCAATAAGACAGAGAATAGATAATTGGCCCACCATGTGCTTTTAACCCTCTTCACCACTGGCATATGTCATCTGACAGATCACTATTGAAATAAAATCCTTGCTAGAACAAAACTTGCCCATTTCTATAATAGAACAAGAAGGTAGTATTTGATGTATTATCCTACAAAAATATACATTTTGTCTCAAGAGGATATGGATAGTACTTCAATGGGTTGTTTTAAAAACAAATTTTAAAACAGCAGCAGAGGCTTCTCTTTAAGAAAAGACAAGATAAACAACTTTGATGAGTGTTTGCAGTGGTATAGAAATGTCACAGAGTGCCTCTATCAAAATAAGATATAGGGGCCTTCATGCAATCTATGTATGTTTATTGAAAAATAAATAACCTAACTATACAGAAATTAATGAGACTATACTAAATCTTACACATTACATCATTAAAATTATTTTCAAAATATTTGAATTAATTTGTGTTCACAACTTTCAGTTTATTATATAAGAAAATATTGCAAGTATGATACGATACATATTTTATATACCAAATACATAGTCTACAATTTTAATTACGGAATTCATTGATATATTATTTAATTGCTGTCAGATAGAATAGAATAGAATAGAATAGAATAATAACTTTATTGTCACTTTGAATGTACACTAATCGGCATACATTAAAATGAAATTTCATTGCATACAGTTCTCAAAGGTCTTTATTTCTTCAAAATAATGCTTGAACTTCTTTTCCCAATCCTAAATTTTGTTCCTCTTTTAATATTCTACAAAAAGTATTTTTATTGTGGGGTGCAACACAGAATTAGGGTAGAGTGAAACCAGTTTAATTTCAAGCAATTTAAAAAGAACAAGCCTACTGAAATTTATGTTTAACTATTTATTACTGAAATCACTTTGACTTTAAAGTTCTATGCCAGTCAATATATCTGAATGCTCGCTTCTCTTTAAGAGTTCATTCCTTTTTCTTTTTTTTAACTATGATGCATAATTATGTTTTCATACAATATACCTCCTTAAATAATTAGATCACACAATAACATTCTCTACATGCCCAATTTTAGTGAAGCTTAAAACATGTTTTGTGTATGTCCAGTACTATACCTCATCAAATTCTTCAGTCATTTTTCTGATAATTTCTGCATTTTGCATGTTTCTAAACATTTCAATCCGCACAGTTCCTGAAATAAAGTAAGTGTTAACATATTTTATAATATTTAAATATATCTTTATTTTGAAAACATATAAACATGTCAAAGAACATAATGGCAAATGAGTAAACATACAGGATTTTCTTTCTCTATTTACATTTAGCAGCCAATTATAAAATTTGATGTTATTATTCTGTTTTTTTAGAACAGGCTAATAGCTCCTGACCAAAGAGTAGGTGGCAGCTGTGGCCAGAAAACCTTTGTAAATCTATTTGTGTGTGCCGATTGCATTCATTCCTGAACCATGCTTTAATACCACTGCCCTTGAAGACTACCTGCAAACTTTATTTGATCCAGAATGTAGCAATGTGGATATGACAAGAGTTAAGTGAAAACAATTTTATTATAGAGTGTAATAAATTATATTGTGGATTATTTGTTTTATTTAGCAAATGGATCATTGCTCATCGTAATCACATAACTCTTGTGGCTAAAAGGGATAAAAATAAAAATATGATAAAAAGTATAAAAATACAAGTAAAATTATGTTATTGGTAAGTACAAAAAAGGAATTTTGGTGCCATGATGAAATGAAAGACACTGTGGATGAGAAAAAAATGTGTAAAATGTATAAAATTGAATGGATAAAACTGAATGTGATATGAGATTGTTGAATATTGATAACTCTGGTATGCAGAGGATGCTGTGTTTTGGGCTGAGAATGAATTGTGGGGAATTTTTGTGTGCCTTGTCCAACAATCATGTGGATTGAATATGTATGCACTGCAAATGGAGTGGTTATTTTCCATTTTATTTTTTCTATCAAACATGATTGCAAAATATGGAAAACAGGTAGACAAATATATGTTGCTGGTACAATGTTTACCAATGAAAAGGTGGTAAATCTGTTCTATTTGTCAAGAGAAGAAAAATTACTGCATGTGATTCCAGCCAATCTGTCATACTGATGTGAAAAATTGTTAGGAGAAAAAAAAATGCAGTGAGAATTAATTGCTTAAGAAATATTTAATGACAAAATCAAAGCTATAGTTGGGAATAAATGGTATTACAAGTCATCCTCGATTTATAACTATTTGTTTAGTGACTGCTTGAAGTTACAATGGCATTGGAAAAGCGCACTTATGACTGTTTTTTACACTTATGACTATTACAGCATCCTTGTGGTCACGTGTTGCAGTGTCCCAGATTCATGTGATTACCTTTTGCAACCTTCTGTCAAGCAAAGTCAAAGAGGAAGCTAGACTCACTTAACAACCATATTACTAACTTAACAAATACAGTGATTCACTTAGCAACTGTGGCAAGAAAGGTTGTAAAATGGGGCAAAACTCACTTAACTTTCTTGTATAGCAGTGGAGATTTTGTAAATAAATGTGGAAAGCAAACTAAAGCTTGGGAAAGCCAAAAGTTGGGGTTAAGTTTTTTGGCTATAGCAGCGGGGGGGGCGGGGGGTGGGGGGGGGAGAAGAGATGAAAAGTGATATGGTTTAACCGCTAACAGAGGTAGGATAATCCTCGCAGGATTGAAACAGCTGAAAAAAGGAGACAGTACTAAGCAATACTAAGTGTCAAAATTCTGTAACGAATTGTAAAAAAAATAGTTTTGTGAATAAAATTTTATAATTTATGGAAAATTAGTCATGCTATATCAACCTCATTGTTTTTATGGAATGACCAGTTTAGTTGACCATGAAAATTATAAGAGACATAACATATCCTGATTTCAGTATAGTGTTTGACAGTTCATGAAATTTTAGTAGGCTGGGTCATACTATCATTAGATGGATGCAGAGCTGGCTGAACAATTATACCACCAAATGACTGTCCATCAATGGCTCGTTAGCATCCAGTGAGAAACAGAGTATTGCATGGTTCCATTTTAGGTAGTATGCTTTTATACATATTTTATATGATCTGGGTGAGCAGGATAATAAATAGGATTATATAATTTGCCGATGACACAGTGGTAGGGGAATAGCAGACACCTAAAAGAACAGATGACACAGCCTCCAGATATCAGAATAAGATGGTTATGGCATTGCTTAATTTGTAAAGGGTAGAGACTTACAACTGGATATCATCAGCATGTTTCGCCCCAAGGAAACGAGTTTATCCAGTAGACTCATGTAGATGTTAAAAAGGAAAGAAGAAAACACCAAACTCCATAGCACCCTACCTAGTAGTAGAGGCTGAGGGCGGGATATCTCCTACCCAATCATCTTTGACTAGAATTGACCCTGAGGGAAAGAGGTGAACCAGCTGAATACCAGCCACTCCAATCCTCAGAGCTGATCCAGAAGGATATCATAGTCAATGGTATTGAAAGTCATCAAAAGGACAAGTTTAGCTTTGTCCAATATAATGGGATCCAGCAAAAGCTTTTTAAGAAGGCAAATCACAGTCTGTTTACGAGGCAAAGGAATTACACCCTCACTCAAAGAATAATTAACACTACCAGAACCCATTAACATTCCTCAAGCCACTTTAACTTGCCAGGAGGGACATGGATCTAAAAAGCAGGTGGTTGGGCACGGTTTCCGGTCTCTGCCATATCCAGAGGCAAAAACAGGCTGCTCTGTTTCTGCGCTGGTTTCCCCCTGCCTGTGGGCTCCCTAAGGAGCCTAAAGTCGCTTTGGAGGAGCAGCGAAGGTATGAGGGGCACCTGGAGCAGTCAAGGGGAAATCGCAATTCCTCTAGAGGATCCCTGGGCTGAAAGTCCCCTCAGCCACACCGAGGCGAAGAGGCAGTCAGAAATGGCTGCCATGAAGACGGAGACAATATTACATTGGAACTGGTGTATGAAACTTTTCCAAAGTTATTTTCTTTGCACTTAGATTTGCAATTGGGACAAAAGGTTACTATAAACAAACCTGCTTGGAGCATAAGCTGAGATGTATATCTATATAATTGTGACAAAAAGTTGTATTGTTTGCAACCTCATTTCCAAACATAATATTAATTTCTGAGTAAGTTTGCAGAGCCACTTGTGACACTAATTTACTTCAGTGAAATGACTTTTGTTGTATATTATATTAGGTAGTATTATGACATTTACTAGATAGGAAGCATCACAAACCACAAATAAGCAAAAGTGAAGAAAGGGACCACGAAACTAAAATGACATTTGATTTGTTTCTAATAGAAAAGACTAAGGATCAAGTTTAAATAACAAAGCAGAAATGGCAAAGGCACTGTGAAGAGGTTAAGATGAATTTATGGGAAAAATTGTAAAAAAAAATTTTTTTTTTACAGATTTTCTATATTTGGTCTTATTTTGATCTTGCCATGTTTATACCTATTTTGTTTAATCTATCTCTAGATTAAAAGACGAACTTTTGATAATTATCATTTCAAATACTGAATATCAATTAACATATTTAGATTAATCCTGGTTCATTATTTAGAGTCAAACATTACAACATATTTTAACAAAGATTATCTGCATTTCAAAGCTACAACAGCATAATGATCTTTTCTTACATTTAAAAAATGTCCTAATTTTACTTCTAAAAAATTTATCCTTCATATCAGGATAAATAATATGGTTCCAGAATAGAATGTGAAAGGATAAGATGTATGTTATATTAGAAATTACTAGTTCATAATTCCTGCAACCGTTAATTACTTTAAAAAAAGTATTTCCATTTTAGAAAGTAGCGATGAAATCACAGAAGTGTTTCTTTTCCCTAATGTTCTTCAAATACTGTCATTTTATTTATTTTATTGCACATACATTTTTTAGACTTTTGCAGCAGTCATTTTTTAATTGTAATTCACATCATACATATACGGAATACATAGAACCAGAATAGTTTTATAATACATTTATGCCTTTTACCTCGGCATCCTGAACAATGGATGAAGAAGTTGATTAAATCCAGCAGTGCTATATCCCTGTCTTGCTTATACAATTCAATCCAGTCATCTACCACGGACTGTCAATAAAAGAGAAACAACGGTCAAATATTCAAGACAGAATTCAATGCTCCATCATACTACATATAAACAACACTCAATTTTCACCAGTGATTTCAACTATGTGTTAAATCTCATCCTGTGTTTTATGAAATATATCATAGAAAAATAACCAAGAGTAAAACAGGAATCTATTAAACAAAAGTTCTGAAAAAACCTGAGTATAAAAATAAATGCCATAAAATAGTACCTGCAACACTCTTCTATAGCAATGTGTTTCAGAAAGATGACATAATTAACTGAGGTGAATGACTCTTTTAAAACCAGTGTATAAATAGTCCTCAACTTACAATCATTTGTTCAATGATCATTTGAAATTATAGTGCTGAACGAAAAGACTTATGACCTATGCCTGAGGTTATGGGTATTGTAGCCCCTCTGTAGACATATCATCAAAATTTGTATGCTTGGAAACCTGCCCACACTTATGACTTATATACTCCCCCATCTGGCTGTCTCCCTCCCCCATTTGTGCCTATTTGGGTCTTACCATTCTGGCTTGCTGGGCAGCAAACAAACCCAAAACTTTATTCATGTGTTGCAAGAGAAGCTGGGTCCTAAAAGGAGCCAGACAACGGCAAAGGAGCAAAAGGGAGAAGCTGGCTTCTTGGGGTTGGTAGCCAACATACTTTTTAAGCCCCCTGCAACCGGAAGATGGGGAGACATCTAGCACTGACTAGGGAGAAAACTTAGTGTTCTTTTCACTGATGGTCTTTGCAAAAAAATGAAGCCAGCTGGCACCTGAGAGACTGCAGGCCTCTCCTAGTTCTTGCTTAACTTTGGAAATTAAGGAAGCCAAAAGATGAAAAATTTTGCAAAGGCAGTGAGGGCTCAGCATGTGTAGACATGGCAGATACTGAGTCCTAAAGAGAGTCAGATAAGCAAAAAAAAAAAAAAAAGTTTGTTT
>JAEANM010023738.1:0-11303 GCA_017656035.1 Myanophis thanlyinensis
CACCCAGCAATCTGTCCACTGCATCTGGGGTAACAGAATCAAACTCATCCCAGAGAATCTCACCCAAGACCGGCCCCCCCTCCCCCTCCAGAGAAGCCCAGTCGGAATCCAGCCCTCCCCGAATCTGAGCGATTTTGTCTTGCAAAAAACAGGAGAAATCCTTGGCCCGCCCCTGGATACGGTTCACACAGAAATGTAAATCAGAACTGTAATGTGTCCTGACTTAATTGAGAGCAAACTAAGTGTGCATCTTACACAAGCAAGCTTGTTTGACTCTTCCTGCAAATGGAAGTCACTATTGAAACCTCCACCAGGGACTCTATGCTAGTAAGAATTCACTAGGAACCTTGGATTGTGGTAATAATCCAGAACCCTATTCTTCTTCTTTCTGCTGTTCCCATTAGGGGTCTCCACAGAGAACCATCAGTTTCCACCTAACTCTATCCTTGGCATCTTCTACTCTCCCCCAATTAACTTCATGTCCTCTTTTAGCACATCCATATACAGTATCTCCTCTTTGGCCTTCCTCTTGACCTCTTGCTTGGCAGCTCCATCTCCAACGTCCTTCTACCAATACAACCACTCTCCCTCCTCTGCACATGTCCAAACCATCTCTCTGACCTTGTCCCCAAAACAGCCGACCTGAGCTGTCCCTCTGATGTGCTCATTCCTAATCCTGTCCATCCTCGTCACTCCTAAGGAGAACCTCAACATCCTCATCTCTGCTACCTCCATCTCTGCCTCTTGTCTTTTCCTCACTGCTACAGTCTCTAACCCATACAGCATAGCTGGTCTCACTACTGTCTTGTACACGTTTCCTTTGATTCTTGCTGATACTCTTCTGTCACACAACACTCCTGACACTTTTCTCCACCCATTCTAACCCATCTGCACTCACCTCTGCACCTCTTTTCCACACTGCCCAACACACTAGACTGTTGACCCCAAATACTTAAACTCCTGCACCTTCTTGACCTCAGCCCCCTGTAAATCCACTGTTCCACTTCCCTCCCTCTTGTTCACACACATGTATTCTGTCTTTCTACGACTGACCTTCATTCCTCTTCTTTCCAGAGCATACCTCCACCTTTCCAGGTGTTCCTCCACCTGCTCTCTGTTCTCACTACAGACCACAATGTCATCTGCAAACATCATTGTCCATGGGGATTCCTGTCTGAACCCTATACAAAGAATTATTATAGTTCTGTAAAAGCTCGAGTTAAGCAAACAATGAAAATATATATAGATATATATAAAAAGTTGTTACCTCCGTCTGTTGGCAAGAGGAGTAAAATGGCAGAAATTCAGGCAGAATACATCAGAATCTCATTGTTTACCAAATAAACTATATTTTTAAATTTCTTTTTTCTTTCTTTTCTGAATTAAAGTGGAGCAAAATTTGCATGTTTGGCTAATTGAGGTGATATTGATATGGAGTAAGTTCTTTTAATGAAATTTTCATTTGAATATATAAGTACAGACTCTTATTACACAAGAAAATGATCAGAACTTGGACTTCTACTGTCACATCTGTCTGTGTCTGTCCGTCTGTCTATCATCTATCAACTATTTATTGTCATATTCATCTGGAATAATGCTAATATCCAAAAGCAATAACTTTAACAAATACTTATATTTCATTTTGATATCACCATTTCTAGGAGATATCAACGTTGATGGTATAAAATATTATAATATTTATCTTCACATTTTTCTACTTTTTTATTTCTTAAGTTGACAAATATCAGCTTGTGGAAAGACAATATGTTTTGCTGTTCAGGTCTGTTAAAAATGTAAATACTAAGAGACTCCATCATCATTCATGTTAGAGAGTAATCTATTTGAAGGTTTCTTCCAGATGTCACTACAATAGGAACTGCTTCTAAAGATATTAAATAGGATTCATCCCAGCATTAACATCCAACCATATGTTCCTGTTTTTCCCAAATATCTGAGAATTAACTTATGTTGTATTTCCAGTTGGAATTATAATTAAATTGTAATTAAATTTTACACAATTGGGCAATGGTTTATAAATATTTATATTTTTGGTATGGAATGTATTTTTAAAATTTATAACATGATGATTTCTCTTTATTTGGCCACTACCTTCGTTTTACATTTTGCCAAGAATCTAAAGATTAAAAAAGTGCACACATGCACACACTCATACATATATAGAAAATAGGACTAGATAAAAACATATACTTGTTATCAATATATACAATGCACACCTTTCTCACTTTTTGTCATCCTGATAAAATTGGATTACGCTGCCTGAGCTGTTCTGAGTTGCAGCTAAACCAGCATATTGGAATAGGAGGAGTGCTGGTATTTATTGCTTTCAAATTCCTGCTGTTCTATAATTCTCACTGCTGACCTTCAACAAACTATTGTTTCCTTCTAATAGTTTACTTTACAGATTGTCATATAAAAGAGGGACATTGATTAGTTCAAGGACACTGATCAAACATTAAATACAAAAGGTGTGTCCCTCTGTGGTTCTGCTTAAAGATACATACTTCCTTTTCTGTTTTCCCTGCTGGTTCTTCTATTATTGTTTTAGAAATTGAGGGCTACACTTCAGGAGTGACCATCCTACCTATGAGAAGATGATCATTTTAATTCTGAGTTTAAAGGAATATTTAAAGGAATAGTCTGGAAACTGTTTCATGAAAGAACTAATCCTGGACAATGAAGCAGAAGGGTTACTTCAATTCAATTCAATTCAATTCAATTCAATTCAATTCAATTCAATTCAATTCAATTCAATTCAATTCAACCTTTATTGTCAATGCACAACATGCGTGCAGTGAAATTGAATACAAGAATATCTGACATTAAGTTCAACTTACTAAACAGTTTGGGACAATGTGACCATTGGTTTTGGCTTATTCCTCTATACTTTTGCTTATTGGCTTGGTTAATAATTTTCATTGCCAAACGAATTTAATTTTTTTAAACTATTTTGCAAATTAGTGAGAAGATAAATTTTCTGTCCTGTGCCCATCACACATTTCCTGTCCTGTGCATATGAAAACAACTCATTTTGGTATCCAGCAGGACAGATTTGAAAATATAGCTTAGCATTTATGAGCATCATTTAATAAGAAAAAAAGTGAAAAATATGTTTTCCTTGCAGAATGCTTCAAAAATAAGTATAAGAACAGGCTTATGTTTGTGTAGTTTCTTTGTTTGTTTTGGAAGCAATAGAATGAATGGGATATTTAGGAGGGAGAGAGGTTTGAAATTACTTACTTCTTTAATCCAGAAGAACAATGGACACTGAAAACACCTTTTAATTTTTGGAAAAAAGCAAAAACAAGCTAGATTCTTTATTAATTGGTTCATCCTTGTGGCTGGTAAAATGTATTTTAAAAGTAGTTTGCACAAGCCAAGGGTAAGGCAGTGACTGAATTCCATAGGGGTTTGGAAAAATCTACCTTATACAAAGGAAGGCAAGCATTTTAGAGATGTTAAAACCTTGTATTAAGCCCCTGGGCTTAAAAGGTGTCAGGTTTCTGTTGTGTGGTATCAGGGTATAGTGAAAGCAAAGAGGATGGGGGTCCATTAGCATGAATGATGGGTTCCTTTTGTACAAGAGTCAATTTGCAGGTAAAGTGTTTTGCACTGTCAAGAGATAAAGATAGCTTCCCCAGAAGGCCCTGGAAGTGATCTTCCTGCAAATGAGGGTCTCCCTTAAGGCAAACATTGATCAATCCTTTTCACCCCAAAGTGCTTGGCTTTGTTTCCCAAGGTAACACATTAATAAGTGGGTTCCCAGGTCACTTGCAATTTGACATGTTTAACTCTTGACATGTCTAAGTTTCTCTACAAATTCAGTTTTTAAACATTGATGTCACGCTGCGCAAACCAATATATTATTTTTACTATCAGCAAACTTTCCGGTTTATTATTATTTATAAATTTATGGACGTAAAAAGAGGACATGTCTGGGCAAAAGAGGATGGTTGGTCACCCTAATGAAAGCTATTCAGAACTTGTTCTCTAGTAGTTTATGGAAGAAGCAGTGGAGTAAGGCCTATACTAAGACATCAGAAATAGTTCTGGTTAATGGTTGGCCCCTAATCAAGTAAATTTCAATTATTGTGAATATTATTTCAGAATACGTTAACTTTAAATGTTGACATTGTATTATAATAATATGTCAAACGTTATTGCTTTGTTATCATAGCATTTGACCATTTGCAATGCGCCCAAAGAATACTGGCTTTAAAAGGTTTTGAGAAAATTACTGGATGTCCAGAAAAGGTATCTTGGGTGAGATAGCTCCTTCATCAGCAAGATTATGATGTTATCTATATTTTAAAATAGTAATATTTAAATAAGTGATTCTATTAAAACATCTTAATAAGTGTTCAGTGGCCACTAGGTGCCATTAAAATAGAATTAAAGAGATATGTGGTAGAAACATTCACAGACTTTGCGTTGATTAATGTTTTCTGAGGAAAAAAAAGACCTATTGAATGCAGATTCTTGATTAAACTAGCATAATCTAACATAATTCAGACCATCAATTGATTTATTTTACATAGTTTTGCTCCATGGTTTTGGCTGATCCCACATCTCATACCTCACATATATGTTTCATGATAACACACAACATAGTTTAAACAATATATTTCATAAAGGACAAATATGCAAAGAGGAAACAGAAAAAAATAAAAAAAATGTCTAGGCCAAGCAAGACATAAATGTTTCCAATTAATTCTCAGGCAAATTTAATGTTAATTGTGAATTATACTTTGGGATTTCACTTTTTAAGAAGTCGCTTTCAGTAATGCAAAATTAAAAGAAAGAAAATTAAAAGGTCAGAAATCACCAAATCCCTAAACTCAGTGAAAACCAATTTTTACAGAGAAGGGAAGAAAACCTTGATGGAAAAGGACAAGTTCATCATTCTGTTTTATACAAAAGCTATGATCGAAACTATTTTTTTTTTCCACGAACTCTAGCTTTACAAATGGAATGAAGCTGGAAATTTATTACATGATTTCAGAGTTGGATCCTGCTCAGCACTGTAATCAAATTAAATATATTGGTCTTCCTTCTGCTTCCAAGGCTGAAGAATCCCATCAAGTTTCTAGTAAATCTTGCAATCTAAAATCTCAACACTATAGCAATTCTGTCCTGTAATGTAGCTATAGGATACCCACAGTGGTGGTATTCAGCCTGGTTGCATTTGTTCTAGCGAACCAGTAGTGGTGATGAAGATTTGGCCCCTCCCACCCATTCCTTCCCTATTCTCTCCTATATCCCCTTCTTCTTTTCCACGCCTTTGCAGCCTTCCTAGTCACCTTTGCTGTCTCTGGTAAGTTCAGTAGCTGCATTTCTGAAGCTGCAAGGCAGCACAGATGGTGTGTGCACATGCGAAATGTGCATGCATGCCCAAAGCACGCATTGAACACTCACTGAACCAGTAGTAAAACTGGTTGTATTACACCACTGGATACCTACTTTTGTATTTATCATTCTATCTGAAAAAGAAATATGGCTTATGACCTTATTTATTTTAAAATATTTATTTAGTGATATTTATTATTTACCACCTTGTATTATTTTTATAAATAAATCAGGCAGTGAATATATCTGAAGCACCTTCCTCCCCCTATTTTTTCCACAACAACTTTGTGAGTTGGGCTAAGAGAGAGTGATTGGCCCAGGTCACCCAACTGAACTGCCTACAGTGGGACTAGAACTCAAGGTCTTCTACTTTCTAACCTGGTGCCTTAACCACTAGACCAAACTGATTGGCTGATTGATTATGGTCATCCATTTTACTGCAGCGACTTTGGGTAGTACACAACATATAAAATATTGTACACATAAGAATAACTTGAGGCCGATCTCAGCTAGAGCATTCCTCCAAAGAGAGAGGCACCTGAAGAAAAGCTACAGTGTTTTGATGTCTGATGATGGCAATCTCTCAAGAATGGAACTTAAGCATTACCTTCCATACTGTATCTTGCTGGATGAGGGAGGGCCCACTCGAGAAGATACGTGCTAGAAAATATTGTGGGTAACTTTTAGTTTAAATTTCATTTATCACATTGCTGTTCAATCCCTGTATCCAGATCAGATGCACATGTGCCACTCAGTTAACCAAACTATGGCTTGATGCTTATTAAACATCAGCAAAACATGGAAAAAACCTATCTTCATCTCTTACTGAAGAGGCACAGAACTTTTCAGAGCCACAGGAAACAATGTTGAGCTTGGATAGGCCCAGAGTGGATGGCCTTTGGTTATTCCAGCCTTAACACTTTCATGTACATAACAATAGAATAGAATAACAGAGTTGGAAGGGATCTTGGAGGTCTTCTAGTCCAACCCCCTGCTTAGGCAGGAAACCCTATACCATTTCAGACAAATGGTTGTGCAATCTTTTTTTGAAAACTTCCAATGTTAGTGCATTCACAATCTCTGGAGGCAAGTTGTTCCACTGATTAATTGTTTTGTCAGAAAATTTCTTCTTAGTTCTAGGTTGTTTCTCTCCTTGATTAGTTTCCACCCATTGCTTCTTGTCCTGCCTTCAAGTCCTTTGGAGAATAGCTTGACTCCCTCTTCATTGTGGCAGCCTCTGAGATATTAGAACACTGCTATCATGTCACTCCCTACTCCTTCTTTTCATCAGACTAAACATATCCAGTTCTAGCAACCCATCTTTATATGTTTTAGCCTCCAGTTTCCTAATCAATAGTCAAATAGAGATAGAAAATAAGATAGTAGATGGTCCTTCCTCTATTGTTTTGTATGAAAAAAATGTCAAAAGTTAAGTAGATGGGATTGGTATATTCTACATCACAATATCAGGTCTTGAGGTACATAGGATTTTAAAGATTACAGCTAGCACCTTGATTGGCACTAGTAGGTCAACTGGCAATAATGGTAATATTCAGCTCTTGCAGTAACGGTGGTACTCATTTATATTGAGGGGGCCTCTGCATTTTCACCAGCTACTACTTGAGCCTCTGCATTTTCACCATCTTCAAGGGTAGGGCCATGTAGCAAGAGTTATAATGACCCAATTACACTGTCCAAGTTCATAATCTGTACTAAGCTGCCAGATGGTAGAAGCAGTAAATATGTCCAGGTGTGCTATCTGGTTCTGAGCATAAACAAGTGCAACTAACAAATTATCCATCATTTTGTTATAAAAAGACACAGGCCAATCCATCAACAACCTGAAAACAACCCAGACTTTCATTTTCTGATGTCCTTGAGGTGGATTAACATATATTTCCACCAAACTCAGCTCATTCTACCAATCTTGAGATTGCTCAATCTCTTGATTGTGGGCACTTTTATAGCTCAGAGCTTCATGGCTTAGTATAATAGCTAAGTTTATTGCCAAAGCTAAACATTTTCTTTGCTCATTTGTTTTTAACTTTTCTACATGTTTTAGATAGTACATTTGCTCGTCAAAATTCTTGACCAAACATGTAACATTTTGTTGGAACACATTCCTGAGCAGAAACTCAGTTGTATACTGAACACTTATTGTCAAATGAAAAGCAAACAATGAGTCATATTTTGCTGGGAAAAGTGAACTTCAAGAGATTTGGCAGGGACTAAGAATTTGATTTATGTACATTCCTAAATAACTTTCATTAGGCCCAAAAAAGCATTTTTAGCAGTGAGAAAGAAAAAGCAGATGGTTGTTAGTTTCTTTTTTTCTGTAACAGTGTGTACACTTACTATAGGCCTCTAATATAACAAGGATCACATTCGTTTTAGCTGACTTTCCATGGGATGATGATTATAAGACTCACTAGCTATTCTGGCTCAAAAAGAGCAGCTTATTTGTGAAAGCGGATGAAATAATTTGCTTTAGGATCATACCAAGTTCATGATCAGGATTGCACTGATAATTTTTTTACAAAAAGTAAGATTTTCTCTAATGGTACCAAATAAAAACTATAGCAAAATACTATTCGTTTCTCATTTACCAGAGAATCCGGTGTATGATGAACTTTCAGAAAATTCTTTTCTGTCCCCAGTTATAAAATACCTTTTAATATCTTAAATATTTCCATTAAGCAACCTTATCCCAATGTCAAATCCTGGAAAAAGACAGTTGTACTCATTCTTTCAATAATATCAACAATTATAATTTTTTAAAAATAGGGAAGATATTGGTGTTGGACCTTTGAATAACAGCTATTTGTAAGGGCTTGAAACACACAGTAGCCAAGGCATTGGAAACAGTCAAGTTTTCAAGATCTTAAGCACTACTTTGATGGGAGCCATATGAATGTCTGGAGTATGTTGTTCTAGATGGGAGATAAAATGACAATAAGAGCATTTTCATATTCATCTTCTCCAGAAAATTATTATTGCTAATATATTCTTTTTAAAGATTGTCAAGTCTGTTTAAAGATAAAATACATTTTTCCAAAGAAAGAGAGAAAATAGGCCCTTAAAACTGTCAACAATTGTCTTGTGGATAACAAATTATCAGAAATTATCACAATTATTGCTCTTCTATTAGCTTCTTTTCGTACTGCTATTCTTTTTTTTTTAAGCATCAGCAACTCTTCTCTTCTTTAGAAAAGATTCCAAGAACTGGTCTGTCTCAGAGATATTAGGAACCACTATTGATGGTTTTGTTACAGTGTTTGGTCACCATTTAATATTTTGTAACTTATATTTATATATTGTATATGCCTTAATGCAGGGTTTTGGTTTATTTTTGTTGTTGTAGTACACAGGCACATTGTTTGAGTTGGATGGCCTTATAAATCTAGAAATAGTTAAATAAATCTACAAATAAATATATAAATTATCTATCCATCCATCCGTCCGTCCAAGGCCTTCACAACATATGCCCCAAATGTAAAATGTTGGTTTCATTATATATTTTAGCAGTTTATTGAATGTGTATTGAACACAAAAGTGAATGGTCACACATCCAGTTACACAGCAGGTTTGTGAAGGAAGAGAAAATGGGTTGAGAGGAACATTTTTTAAAATTTAGTTGGATTGAGTTGATTAAATTGTCAAAAAGAGAAAGAGACGAGAAAGTCCAAAAAGTATGAGTAGGTCTGTGAATACTGTAGAACCAAGGATGATTTTATAAGAATAAAAAGATAAGGAGAAATATTGCAAAGAAAAGAGCATAGGGTATTATGGCACTATTCAGAAGCATTTGTAGAAAACTGGTGGTAGAGTTATTGAAGCGGGCAAGATGGTTATCACTGCATCACACTCTAAATCCCATTCTCTTGCATGTTCCTATGACTTTAGTGTACATACAAAGCTGGCACAGCTTGATCCATGATGCTACATTGCCATCTCTCCTGTTTTAATCCCATTGCATAGACACCACCCTGATGGTTAAATTGATATGTTAGTAATGCAGGCCTTTTAACATCCCATCAATGATCTGGCAATGTTATGTTGTAACTTGCTAGTAAGGAAATGGTTATAAATTTGTCATATAAAGTTTCGGTTTTCTGCCTTAAGAGTTAAGAGTTGTAAAATATAATGCAATGCCTGAGAACAATTCCTTCTGAGATTTTGTGGCCAAGTGTGTGTTAAACTGTTAAAAAGCAGGAGAGTTAGTTAATGGGTATGGCAGAAATGTAAAAGATAGATGAATGCACAGGTAAGGAAATTAGGATATTTTCAAGATTTTTTTTTTAGGGATTAGTCTAACACAGGGGTATCAAACTCACATTGTCATGGTGGTATCGTGATGTATCAGGACTTTATCCCCCTTCGCTAACCCAGGCAGGGGCGGGGCCAGCACATGATACACCCAGCCCTCAAGCCACGAGTTTGACAGGCCTGGTCTAACACCATAGTTAGACTAATTTTTCAATAAGGTATTTGTGCTTGTCTTTTCTTGAAAAGGCTATAAATCTCTCTGTGTCACATGCTCCCAATTGGGTGACTTGAAGTCGTAATTTTACTTTCACAAGGGGCAGAAAAAAGTATCCTGATAAACATCTTTTGTTCATTATGATTAAACAAAATCTAACTTGATAAATATAATATTGACTTGTTTTGATCTTTTTAGTAAGAACCTGTACAAATACAGAAAAAAACATTGGGTGACTATGAAACAAAGAGGATTTTTTTTCTTGACAAGAAACATTAATAACAGCAAATATTTCCATTGCAATTAATGCTTATATTCAAACTTAATTAACGAAATACAAATTACCTGAGTAGTGTATGTATGTGTGTGTGTGTTTGTAAAATGTATAATAAACATGTTATGCACTATATCTATGAAAAAGACATTATTACCAGTTAATTATATATGCTTTCAATTTTCTGTGTAAATGTAACATTTATAAACTGAAACAATTGTCTTCCACCATTTCAAGTAGTTTTTTTTTATTATGCTTGAAGCAGGAAACATGTTTTGTTTCATACACACAAGCTTATTTGCTCAGAAATTTTGCCAAGCTGCTGGAATGCACTGCTGTTGTGCCAAAGTTAGAACCCAGAACATTAATTGTTCCAGGTTCTAGTCAAGACAAAATCCAAAGAGGTCTCATCAGGATAGTAGAGCAAAGTTGTTATGCTTCATCCTTCTATCTTTCCTATAATACATGAGCACTGCCAACCTTTTGTTACCAATGTTTTTGACTTCAAACATGGCCTGCCATTGACTGTACATGCCTTCTTACCCAATGATCCTCTTTCTTTAGGGTACATTCATCGGGGTGGTGGGGGACAGGACTTGGCCAGTTGGATATAACTCTCCTGAAGCCAGGGACCCTGGAACAGCAGCTATGTAGAAGCAGGGTAAGGAAGATGCTTGGGAAATTGGGCTAGGGTTGGGGCAGTGGTGGAATTCAGTTTTTTTTACCAGTTCTGTGGGTGTGGCTTGGTTGGTGTGGCTGGGTGGGGGTCATGTGCCTGACTGGCCAGTTTCTATAAGCAGAGCAATAAAGATTAGGCTAGAAACAACACCAGAATGTTTCTTTCCTGCCTTCCTTACAGGATTAACCCCGTAAAGTGGAAAAAGAACAAAAGAAGATTTCTTCTAAGGACTCTGAATTGCTTAGAAAATTTACTACCAGTTCTAGTGAACCTGCTAGAACCTGCTGAATTTCACCCCTGGGTGGGAGGATATAGCTATTGATGCTATTATTGGCTTTACTGCTCTTCTCTCCCTGAAAATATTTCTTTCTGGAACATCAGAGTTTTAGTCTTGGCAGAGACATCTTGGGTTGAGTTTGATTCTGTGATCCCAGATGAGGTGGACAGATTGCTGGGGGGCCTTAATGCCACCACTTGCCTCCTAGATCCATGTCCCTCCTGGCTAG
>JAEANM010023739.1:0-11303 GCA_017656035.1 Myanophis thanlyinensis
GTTGTAGATGGAGTGTAGATCAGGGAGTTTGATGCGGGTGATGTGCTCAGCTGAGCGTATCACCCTCTGTAGTGCTTGTCTGTTTTGCATGGTACTGTTTTGCATGGTACTGTTCCCAAACCAGGTTGTGATGTTGCCCGTCAGGATGCTTTCTACAGTGTAGGAATAGAAGTTCCTGAGCACCTTTGGTGGTAGTCTGAAGTTTGGGCTGTTATTTGTGCTTGTTTGGTGCATGTGATATCTCAGCTCTGGAAGCTGCATTGGTTACTAGTACGCTTCCAGGATCCATTCAAAGTGACTTGAGGCTCAGTTACTCAGTTAATTGCAGGATTGTCTTTGCCCAGTCACAGTATCTTTCCTGTCATATCTAATAAGAAAGATATACTTCAGATATGTATGGAATATCATCTGGCAGGACCTAGAAAGAAAACATTTTCTGTTGTGGCACCGTTCTCTGAAACGTCACCCTGCATCAGTGGTGGAATTCAAATTTTTTTACTACCGGTTCTATGGGCATGGCTTAGTGGGCGTGGCTGGGTGGATTAACCCTGTAAAGTGGAAAAAAAATAAAAGGAGATTTCTTCTAACAACCAGTTCTCCGAACTGCTTAGAAAATGTATTACCGGTTCTAGTGAATAGGCTAGAACTGGTTGAATGTCACTTCTGCCCTGCATATTAGACTTGTCCTGATCCTTCTGGCCTTTCATTGAGGTTTTGAAGACCTGATTTTGTTATCAAATCTGGGGTACTTTGAATCCTTACAGTGGTTGTATTAATTAGTCTTTTTTTCAGCTGTTGTTTATGTCACTTATTAGTTTGTTTAGAATGTTTTTATCTTGTATCTAATTATTGTTAGCCAGTTAGTGTTATGTATTTATATAGGTAGCCATATAAACAGAATAAATAAATAAAATTAAAAAGTTATGTTAACTTTGAACTGGCTCCCTAAACAGTCACACGTGTTTTTTCCAGGCTTGTGTGAAAGCAAGAGAAAAGAAGGACTGTTTTAATAGGTGGAAGAAAGATGTTATGTTTTTGTGAAGCATGTATCAATTTTTCAGAAACATCTTCAAATGCAGGAGGCACCAATTATCTACATTCCAGTTAAAATTACTCACCGGTAGCAAATGAGTAAATGTGTACCACAATCCCTGCTTAGGGTTTTCCTTGTTATGTTGAATGTTGTTCCATTTCAGTTTAAATTATACTAATTTCTAAAGTTTCATTCCTACATTACAACCAACACGAACATTTTGCTTTTGCATCTTTTGATAAGGTTATACGGGTGTCTATTCTATTCCTTTCCCATTTCTTACTGCTCTGTTAATTGTTGTATTAATTTATTTTAATTGGAGAATTACAGCTAGTCCTCAATCTACAACAGTTCATTCAGTGACCATTCGAAGTTACGACACTGAAAAAAGTGACATGACCGTTTTTCACACTTATGACTCTTGTAGCATCCCCGTGGTCATGCTTGGCAACTGACTCATATTTATGTCCCAGAGGTCATGTGATCACCTTTTGGGATCCTTCTGACAAGCAATGTCAATGGGGAAGTTGCTTAACAACTGTGTTATTAACCTAACAACTGCAGTGATTCACTTAACAACAGTGGCAAGAAAAGTCTTAAAATGGGATAAAACTCATTCAACAAATATTTCATGTAGTAACATAAATTTTGGGCTCAATTGTGTTCATAAGTCGAGGACCACATGTACAAACCACCATAAGGAATTGTGGTTAGGTTTTCTTCCAGGAAGCAATTTTTTTTTTCAAGAGAACAATTAAATCTATCAAAAACTCAGGCAATGTGACTTCTTTTCATTTGTATTGCTTTCATTTTTTTCTTTAAAAAAACATTAAATGAGGGGAAGTATATGTGTGTCTGTGTGTCTGTGTGTAATAAGAAAATCATTATAAAAGGGACCAGAGTGATTATACCTGTCTTGTATGCTAGTTATTTTAGTCACATTCAGGTTTGCTCCTGTAGGATAGAGGACCATAATTTATTCTTTTTTAAAATTAATAAAGTAGATTTTCAGCATTTGGGAGAAACTGCCTAATTTTAAGTTAGAGCCATATTTTTGTGATCCAGAAATGTTTGCCTAGATTCCTGGATATTTGGCTAAGAATGTTACCCAGGGCTTCTCAGATTTTCTGATATCATGATCCACTATGATAAAATAATGTCTGTGACACCTACATGCATACAACTAATGCATAATTGATAATAATACTGTTGTGGTCGGCTGATAGTTTTGACAGATGGCTAGGCATATATATTTAGCCATCTGTCAAAACTTGCCGGGGCTTTTCTCTCCACTTTTTCACACAAAGGGTATGTGCATGTGCTATTACAAGTTTCTTTGAATTTTGTTTCTCTTTTTCTGCTGTCAAAAGTCAGCCTAAGATTTGTTCCCCACTTTGCCACAGATTTAAGGTTTAAAACAAGTCCAGGCAAAAGAGGAAGCAAAGTGAGACTGAGCTTGGACAGTTTCCCAACTTTGCATGTGTAGCCTTGTTCCAGTTTCTCTGATTCCTTCCTAAGGTATGAAGCCAGAACTCGAGGGGAGATTTAACTGTTTTCGAAGATCGGTCACTAGAAATAGTGCCAGATGTGGGGGTGTCCCCGGGGGCTCTGTTAAAGCCTTTGTGCACTTGAAGGAAACATCTGCTTTCCTTTCTCTTTGGCCCTCTGACCTCTCTCTATGCAGTGTCATTGCTGCTGTCATCAGGCAATAAAAAAATTCATTTGATAAAATGGCCCACATAAGTAATGTGCTTCTTAATTATGGCAGGTCCTTTAATCCTTGCCTGAATTAAAGCCTGGTTTTGGGGCAAAGGGGTAGGGTGGGGTGGGGGTGGGAGAGAGAGACAGACAAACAGACCAGTGGTAGAATTCAAATTTTTTACTACCGGTTCTGTGGGTGTGGCTTGGTGGGCATGGCTGGGGGTTCATGTGACTGGGTGGGCAGTTTCTGTAAGCAAGGCAATAAAGATTAGGCTAGAAACAACACCAGAATCATTTTTTTCCTGCCTTCCTGACAGGATTAATCCTGTAAAGTGGAAAAAAAACAAAAGGAGATTTCTTCTGACAACAGGTTCTCCAAACTGCTTAGAAAATTTACAACCGGTTCTAGCAAACCTGCTAGAACCTGCTGAATTTCACCTCTGAAACAGACTATATCTGCAAGTATGAAGCATGGCACTGCTAGCACCCTGCTTCACTACAGACAGGTGCATTTACAGAATGAATACACCTTTGCATTAGAGAAAAGGAAGGCCGAGCTGATCTCAGGTTGCAGTCCAGCCCATCACCCAATGTAGCATTCTTCCAGCTTTTCAGAGCTTGCTCTTCTGGGGATTTCTGTGTTAGCCAGTCAATTCTACCCTGGAGCTGCTTGAAGTGCTTGGTTTTTGTCCGTTCACAAGTTATGTCAAACCAAACAAGAGGGGTTCTTGGCATCCAGACAATTCTGAGATTAGAAGTCTCTTCCCCCGCCCCCCGCCCCCCATTAGAAATGGAGGATGCGAACACAAATGGACAATATGGATGCTCTCTGTAGGCACTGAAATGGGAAAATGGATGCCAAATCCCTTCCCCTCCCCCCAAGCTCTGTAAAGAAGTGACTAAATGCAGAATGACCTCACCCCTTGCTTCAGATCTCAATGCATGGCACCTGTTGCTCCTGTGCCTCAATCCGGGTGGGGCAGGAACTAAGTTAGACTGTGTACTCCAACCCTGATCTATCTTTCCCCACATGTCAAATAAGCCTTCCTATGTTTTGAATCCACTTGATTGGTTAGCCTTCCTCCTTTTGCTTTTGGTGCTGGCTGTCACAAGGGCTTGTCTTCCTAGTAATCGCAATGGCTAATTGGGCAACCCATTTTTGCCTGCCAAAAACCTGGGTCATGCAAGGCAGCAGCAGCAGAAGAAGAAATTCTGAGGTTGGCCCAGAAGTCTTAACAACAGGGCAGCTGTGGAGGAGGGAGTATGAGGCTTTGGGGCTAATTCTGATTCATCCCCCTCCCCCACTTCAGTGATGGCAGGTGTGGGGCGGTCTCCATAGGCATCAGCAGTCACATTGGAGACCAGGCCACATGCCTTCCTCTGGGTTGCTACATCATTGTGGTGTTGTCTCTGTCAAGGGGTTCTCAAGCAGATAGTTTGCTCTGATCCTCTGCTGGACCTGGGAAGAAATGGTGTTGTTAGAAGTCATGACAGGCGTTGCTCTCCTTCTTTGCTTTAGTTGGGCAACTCAGCTTGCCCTGGTAAGAATGCAATGAATTTTGACAGTGTTCTAGTTTGCAGTGTGCAATTCCTCCCCATCCCCCCCATCCCATTTAGATCCACTCTCAAAGTTGCCTCTAGCCTCTGGAGGAGGGGTCTGCAACCTTGGCAACTTTAAGACTTGTGGACTTCAACTCCCAGAATTCCTCAGACAGCTTTGCTGATCTGGACAGTTCTAATCTGTAATTGAACATCATTGGAATAAGGTAGTCTTTGACATACGATCACAATTGAGCCCAAGATTTCATTTGCTAGGTAAGATATTTGTTAAGTGAGTTTGGACCCCATTTTATGCCCTCTTTCTTGCCACAGTTGTTAAACGAATCACTGCAGTTGTTAAGTTGATAACACAATTGTTAAATGACTCTGGCTTCTCCATTGACTTTGCTTGTGAGAAGGTCCCAAAAGGTGATCATCACCTGGCCCCTGGGACACAGCAACGGTCCTAAATATGAGCCAATCACCAAGCGCCTGGATTTTGATCACATGATCATGGGGATGCTACAAAGGTCGGAACTGGGACAAATGATCATAAGTCACATTTTTCAGTGTCGTTGTAACTTTGAACGGTCAGTAAACAAACTGTTGCAAGTTGAGGAGTGTCAGAACAACAGAATAATAGAAGGGACCTTGGAGGCCTTCTAGCTCAACCTCCTGCTCAAGCAGGAAACTATACCATTTCAGACAAAACATTGTCCAATCGCTTCTTAAGAACTTCTAGCGCAGGAGCACCCACAGCTTTTGGAGGTATGTCATTCCACCGATTAATTGTTGTAATTGTCAGGAAATTTCTCCTTAGCTCTAGATTGGTTCTCTCCTTGATTAGTTTCCGTCCATTGCTTCTTGCCCTGTGGAAGAAGAGACTATATTAGCAGCCCCCAATCTTTTGGGCACCATGGACCGGTTTCATGGAGAAAGGTTTTTCCGCTGCTCGGAGGGGGCGTGATTTTGAGTGCTGCCTCCATCCCGCGAATAGGGCTTGGCTAATTTGCGCAGCCCGGGGGTTGGAGGACCTTTGGATTATATTGTATCCTGCAGCAGAGACAAAGTTAAAACTAAAACATGCACAGTATCTCAAAGGAACAGATGACGTAATAATATTGATTTGCATTCATCATTCACAGAAAGCTGCCATGGGGGGTGGTATGCTTGCCGAACAGAATTGCACACTGCACGGCTATACAATAGAGTTATTTAAAGCCATGGAATGTTACTACATGAAATTGCATCATTGAAGATTGCATCATTGCCTGCTGACACCGTTTTGGCTCTGCTTTATACACTTTTAAGTTGCTATATTTAGCAACTGTGCTTTTTTTTTTTTTCTTTCCCTAAGCAGTTTTATTATAGGCATTTGAATTGCAAAAAGAGGTGTGTCTCCTTCACATTCAGAGCGACACTATTCTGTGATCTCTAAAGGCATAGCTTAAACAGGAAGCTCTGCATCATGCTTACTTATAAGGGAAAAACAGGCCAGCAAGGGGGATGGCTTTCCTGGATGTTGAGTTTGGTCAGGGAGCTGCTGGGAGACATACGGATGATGCCTAGAGTGGAAAACAGCTGCTAGGCAAAGTAGATGCTGGAAAGTGTTCAAATATTAGAAGAATGCCAGTGAGATTGAAAACACTTGCTTTTTCCAGCTAATTTCTGGAAAAGGCATTTTTCAACATTCCTGTCCAGCAGCCTTTGGCTCCATAATCTGGCAGCCTTAAATGGCATTCTGGCAGCCATCCAGAGACAACCAATTCAACTCAGCTACTTGGATTTGCTCTTCAAGGGGGAAATACGGTGGAATCTGGGGCTTTTACACACCACTAAAAATGGCTTGGTCTTTAACCAGGTTTTTCTTTAAAAAAAAGAAAAGCAGTTTCACTGCACTGAAAAAAAGAAATGAAGCATGACTGAAATGCAGCTGCCTAAGGGCAATATGTGCTTGCAGATGCATCTGTTAACTAAATTAAAGATGGTCTAGGTTAACATTCTCTCTCATTGGTCCTTTTTGTATATCTGGTATGAAATCTTTGCTGCTGAACCCTATGTTTGAATGTTTACAAAAACAGACCTGGTTCCTTATCATCAAAATGTAAGGAAGAAGACTGAAATACATAGGTTAAATGTTTATTGCCCTTACAGAATGGCCTGATTGTATCACTCTTACTCACAGTGAATCACACTTTACTTCCAGCACAACAGTGGGTGAAACCTCTGATTCAAATGTATGTTTGGCCTGGTAACAACAACCTGATGAAACATGTTGATGTCCTTGGTTGAAAAGCCTGTGGGCAAATTTAATCTAGCCTTGTTTATATTTAAAAACATCTCATAGTGTACACATATATTGGTTTTCAGGGTTGTTTTGCTTTTTTTCTTTGCTCATATTATCCATTGTAAATAAAGCACACAGATGCAGTTTTTATTGCTTCAAAATAAGTGGGAGAGACACTTCTGATATAGGAACATAGCATGAACACATGACAACTGTGGGGCTCTTTTTGAAAATAGAATAACAAGAGATGGAAGGGACCTTGGAGGTCTTCTAGTCCAACCCCTTGCTCAAGCAGGAACCCCTATACCAGGGGCGAAATCCAACCGATTTTCCTACCGGTTTAGTGCGCACACATGCGTGCCAAACATGCTGCAGTGCGGCTTTTTAAACATCTTTTAGAGGCTCCAGAGGCAGCAGGGATCATCAAGAAGGCTCCACAGACACTCAAAACAGCTGATTTAGGTAAGTAAAAAAACAACAATGGAGCTCGTATAAAGAATAGGGGCTCGGACGGGTGGGCGGGGCTAATTTCAAACATCTACTACCAGTTCTGCCGAACTGGCTTAAACCGGCTGAGTTTCACCTCTGCCCTATACCATTTCAGACAAATGATTGTCTAATTTCTTCTTAAAAACTCCCAGTATTGGAACATTCACGACTTCTGGACACAAGTTGTTCCACTGATTAATTGTTCTGTCAGGAAATTTCTCCTTAGTTCTAGCTGCTTTTCTCCTTAATTAGTTTCCACCCATTGCTTCTTGTCCCGTCTTCAGGTGCTTTGGAGAATAGGTTGAGCCCATCTTGTTGTGGCAATCTCTGAGATATTGGAACACTGCTATTGTATCATGTCACTCCCTAGTCCTTCTTTTCATTAAACTAGACAAACCCAACAACCAGCAACCGTTCTTTATATGTTTTAGCCTCCAATCCCCTAATCATTTTTGTTGCTCTTCTCTGCACTCTTTCTAGAGTCTTAATATCTTTTTTACATCATGGGGACCAAAAGTGGATGCAATATTCCAAGTGTGGCCTTATTAAGGCATTATAAAGTGGTATTAACATATCACGTGATCTTGAGTCTATTCCTCTGTTTATGTAGCATATTTATGCAGCTTTAAAATATATTTCCAAGAGAAACAAAAACTGCATGTGGAGCAATTTGGATAAATTACATGCAAATCAGAGTGTTCTAACATACATGTGTGTATGAAGCAAAATACTGCAATGATTGGAAAAACAAATGGTACACTGCTAGGCATTTTAAAAAAAACAACAACTTGCCTACAGTACAGCAATAGTAATTACAAAAGAGCTCAATATTGAAATTAGAAAGTCAAAAACAAGATCATTTTCAATCTCAAAGTGGAAGATGAGGCTGGAGGCCAAGATAAAGAAATTAAAACCACATGTGAGTAATTTAAAGAAAATGAAACAGTAGAACTTGAAGAATGTATGGATCAAGATAAGCCTAATAAAAAAAATAATAGGCTTAGCAGCAGAACTACTGAAGCAGCTTTGGCCATCATAAAGCAACAAATAACAGCAGGAAAAATTGAATGCCATATGACACACATCATCCAATTTAAGCAAAATCAACTATTTCAATCAGGCCAGAGACTGATTCTATCAAAGATTCTATTAAATGGCAATAGAAATTCTGAAAATAAAAACCAAACAAAAACAAAATAAAATAAAACAAAATTGAATGGTGGAAATACCCAGGATCTATCTGCAATAAAATACATTGCTAGAATGATTAACTAGACACAAGCTGAACTGGACAGTTTGGATCAAAATAAGAAAGCTCACGATTATTCACTATACATTACATTCCTATAGCACTACTGATATGTGCAAGACAGCCAAGAACAAGCATTATGCAAGTTAAAAATTGTAAATTAGTGTACAGGAAACAAAATAATTTGATGACTATCAAAGTAATGTAATGAAAACAAGAACAGAATACTGGCAAGGAAAATCATGGTAAATTTCTACAAAAGATTGAAGAAAGGGGATGAAGGTAAAACCTGGCAATGGCTTACAACTGGAACATTTAAAAAATAAACTGAAGACTTGATTTTGGTTGCTCAAGAGAAGTGATTTGATCTAATGCAATCAAGACCAGAATTTAAAAATGGTCAAATGATTCAAAGTGCACATTGTGCAAAGAGGCAGAAGAAGCAATAAATCATATACTCAGCTCGTGCAAGAAGATTGCACAAATTAACTATAAACAACATAACATAATCACCAAAATGATTCACTGGAACTTCCTTAAAATGTTCATGTACCAGTATTAAAAAAAATGGTGGGAATATATTGCTGAAAAAGTAGTTGAAAATGAGCAGATTAAGATACTGTGAGATTCTGAATACAAACTGATAAAGTCTTGGGTCACTACACACCACATTTAAATGTGGTTGAAAAGATGAAAACATGAATAAATGATGTGATAATACCAGGAGATTATAGAACATAAATAGTGGGAGTAGATTAAAAAAAGATTGGTACAGCTTGACATCCTAGTTTCTTGGGAAGGCCAATATTAGCTAAAGAACTGGCAGCTATGACTTCACATTGTTGTGTAAATAATACTGGTAATAATATAATTTTAAAAAACATTTTCACTTTAATATTTTTAGAGAGAAAAGGAGGTTAAGGTGAGATCCAAACATTTATTGAAAAGATGTTCTTAATTAATTTTGAAAATTAAGTATTTTCAAATCATTTTCCTGACCTGCAGCTTTAAAGCTCGCTATTTAATTAGGTTTCTTGTGATAGTGGCAATGGACATGTGATAATTTAAATAATGTGTTGACATTTTCATTCTCTAAATCCAGAATTGACTACTATATAAAATGGTATCACAAGCCCGAATCAAAGGATGAGAAATCATTGCCTTTATTCTGAATATCTTTCCTTGTAATGCCATGTGGCTGATCAATATTGACTTTGTATTAATATTAAATATATCTGTATAGTAATTCAGAGTTGAAGAATGTAAAATAATGATTTGTCACTTTTGGGCAATTGAAGCTGCATCTGAGCTCACCCAGCTGCTACATGATCACTAGGAAATCATTGATTTAAGAAGATGCTCACTGTAGGAAATGCTCCCAATCATTATTCTTTATTCAGATGAGATTATCACATAGCCCTGATATCAGAAAGATAAATTAGACTGAGAATAATACAGTCCTGCGTACTCTAAAAGGACAAGTTTTTCTCATTTTTCAAGGCCCTTTGAAAATGACAAATGTGTGTATATTTACATGCAGCATAACTTGAAGATGGGGGGGGGGCATTCTGTGAGCACAGACAGCACATATAACTCATGAGTCCCTTTTACAGAAATATGAGAAAGAAACTTGCTAACAGTTCTAATATATATTTCTATATTGTGTGTATGCGTGTGTGTGTTCAACAGAAGGTGTCTCTAGGAATTTTGAAACATTGTGGAATGTCCATGCACCTGAATGATGTCAAGAAAACAGCAATTCCTGAAAAAGACCTGGACTTTTTGTGGCATGGAAAGATGCTAGATGTTACAGCTACTCAGGTGATTATTATCGCTACTGAAAACAACAGTTCTCTGCATCCTTGCTCAGAATTCAGTGACATTCATTTCCAAATCTGTACAAGAATGGACTTTTAAAAATCATTTGGGCAATACTGAAACAATAAGGTAAGCAGAAGACCATATTTGATAGACAATTCTGAGCTATTTAGGTTATGCTGGAAGTTTTATAATGCCCTTCTTATAGAAGTGACAAGTCAAAAGATATAGCTCTTGGAGATGAGTGTAGACACCTTTTGGACAATAAGCATGTTCTTTTGATTCTGATAATCATAGAAACTGTCCCTGTAATATCAACATAAGTGAAAAGGGGCAGAAATGGTCCTAGTAATGGAAAGGTGTATTCTGTGTTTCCTTTTGGGTTAAAATCTGTGAACTCCAGGTACAGCTGTAAGAATCACTAACTTTCTAATACAGTTGTTTATTATGAAGCTATTAACATTTATTGTTAAGACTTTGATGTAGCCTTTTAGGTATTAAAACATCTCTAGATCATATGGCAGAAAACTGAAAGTGAGGGGGATAGTGAAAGAGGCTTTCCAACCTGAAGGTCCTGCTTTTTAATGCCAGGTCTGTTGCTGATAAAGTATCTGTTATTACTCAAAACTGGTACCTGGATGAAAGGGCTAAGTATATGATGTTATCACCCACTGTTATCACCCACCCATTGTTATCACCCACAATTAGTACTTGCCTTTAAAGCCCTAAAGGGCTTAAGGATCGAATGTTTGAGGAACCAAATCTCTCATTATGAATTTGCAGAGTGATTTAGATAATTAGAAGAGGTCCTTTTGAGTCTCCCCCTGCTGCCAGACAGTCATCTGCCATCTAAGATTAACTTTTTCTTCTGTGATTTACAGTTTCTGGAATGCTTTTCCCATGCCCTTCACCCCTTCTTTTCTCCCAGTACTTAGGAAAACAGTACTTTAACTCACCAAACTTTGATTAATTGCACTGCTGCCTATAATGCGGGACTTGCGTCAGGCGACACGGACCAATATAAAGCTGCATCATATAAAGTGCGGAAAGCGGTGAAAGAGGCCAAGCAGCGATATGGAAAGAAACTGGAGTCACAGCTTCAACAAAGCTACTCCAGAAGCCTATGGCAAGGCCTAAAAACAATAACGGACTATAAACAACCATCAACATCCGATAAGATGATAGCA